>LT855419.1:2610565-2659718 GCA_900184765.1 Hymenoscyphus fraxineus
AAGCTACTCAACTCCTGCATACTAAGTTCCTTGCGTTTCACAACCGACAAATCATCATCCACGACGGCACGGAGATCCTTCAATTTCTGATCCTGTCGCGAGAGCATCCGCATGTCGACCGAGTTCTTGACGACGATGCGCGTCATGTGTGTTTCTTTTTCCTGCCCGATGCGGAAGATGCGGCCGAATGCTTGTTGTTCGACGCCGAAGTTCCACCAGAGGTCCATTGATATTATGCGGTTGGCGATGGTTAGGTTGAGTCTTTATAGGCTTCTCGTCAGCTCCAGGTATAATTGTAGTTGGGGTGAATGCTCCACCCTCATCCCACAATGAAGAATGAAGCATCTCGATAGAGTGAGGAAGGAGGAAAAGGGAGGAGATAACATACCCAAGACCACCACACTTCAACCCCGCAATCATAATCACAATCTCGGGATTCGTCTTGAATTGCTCCTCAGCTAACGCGCGGTGTTCCATTGATATATCGCCGGTATAGTAGACGAATTTCCATTTCTCTTGGTTGCACATCCGGCCGATGATTCGTTGGAGTTGGCGGAATTGGCAGTAGATGACGACCTGGTTGTTATATGTTAGTATCGTTCAAGTCTATGGGATTTGATTATGTTATTGTGTCAGGAGGGTGGGATAATGGTGCTTCGTTGTTCCGAATGCCTCGCTTAATGAGGTATTGGGACGAGAGTGAGTAGAAGAACCCACCCCCGCTCGCAATATGGCCCAAAAGAAGAAATAGAATGGGAAAAGAAACAAACAAACCTTATCCATAGGCGCCTCCTCAAACCCCCTCAAAAGAATCCTCTTCAAAGCAGTAACCTTCGCACTACTCGTAAGCGGAAAACTCGGATCCTCATCACTCTGCGTCAACCACGACGAATACGGGGTATACATCTCAAACCCAAACGCATCTCTGCCCTTACTATTCTCCGGCACACGATTCTTACCCCGTCGACGGGTCGAGTTGTAGGCTTGTCGTGGGGTGAGTTGTGATTGCGAGGTGGGTAGGGGTGTGGGCTCGGATTCGAAGGTGTAGTCTTCGTCGTCGAGGCCGCGGAGGGGTGAGGCAGTTGTGTAGATTAGGGCGCAGGAAGGACAGGTTTTTACCTGGTGGAAAGGTGTGTTAGGGGCAGGGNCAAAAACATATAAAAAGATCCAACTCACAGTATCAATCTGCACAGCCCCCACAGGAATATCTCCACAAAGCCCACACTGCAACCGACCAAGCAACTCCCTCTGATCCAACGTCCCCAACGCCTTCCCAAGACTAAAAAGCGATCCAAAACTCCCCTTTCCAAATCCCTCTCCAGAACCACCAGAACCATCAGCAGCCTGTTTCTTCGCGGCACTCTCCTCAACCCACAACTTCGTACGTTCATAGAACGGTAGGGAAGCGCGCGAACCGAGGGATTCGAGTTGGTTCTTGAGTTCCTGGACGTCTGATAAGTCCCAGGTTTCTTTGATGGTGCGCTCCATCATGAAGGGGTGGCCGGTGCATTGACGCAGGCGGAGGAGTTGGACCATCCACATTGTGTAGTTTCTTTTTGCGTCGCCGCGCATGATGTAGGAGTTTAGGATTGCGCGGAAGCGGTTTTCGGTCTGTTTTCATATATGCATTAGTTTTTATTCACCCCTGAGCTCTGACCTCGCTTAATGTCAAGCCCCTGATCCCACATCACAACACTTAACAAGACAAAAGAAAAGGGAGGGTCTTACAATCCGATAAATAATCCTCTCCTCATCCGAGAAACTAATCTTCTCAATATGCGGATGCGGCTCGGGCAATTTGATAATAGGACAGTTCAGCATGGTACTCTTCATGGTCCGTCTCAACATGGAGAACTCGAGTAGGGTAGCCACCCGACTGGAACATCGCGGGTCTTGGGAATCGCAGAAGTATTTTTTGAATTCCCGGATGTCCATGCAGTAGTCTGCTTTGAGGAAGCGGAGGTAGGGGAATAGTCTGGTTATGTGTTAGGATTTCAATTTGGTTTGGTACGGAAGGAAAAGGGAGAGAGGGAGAAAGAGAAAAAACACTCACTCCTCAACATTATTAAGTAAAGGCGTTCCCGTAAGACACCACCGATAAACACTCTTCAAATGCTGACACGCCAAACTCGTCCGGGAACTATTATTCTTAATCGCATGCGCCTCATCCAACACCACCCGATACCAATCAATCTGATGCAACGGACCAAACTCCTTATCCGCGGCCCAAGCCTTAAATCCATTCGCACTCGCCGCCGCCTTCTGACTCGCATCGTTCGGAAAAGGGAACTGCTTCCAAACCTCCGTATATGAAGCCAGCACGATATCCACACTCGCCAGCACCTCACGACTATAATTCGCGTCGCCTTTGTAGATGATGACTTTATCAAAGACGCCCGGCTCGGTATGTTTCTTAATCTCCGCTGCCCACTGTCTGATCACCGCCGCGGGGAGGACGATCAAAGTCGTAACGATGCGACGCTTTTTATCCAGATCGCCAGGTCGGTTCCCAACCATACACGCAAGCGTCTGCACCGTCTTTCCAAGACCCATACTATCGGCGAGTAGTCCACCATGAGGATTAATCCCCGCCAACTCACGGGTGAGCATCCACTGCGCGCCGACAAGCTGATAATGATACAGCAACGACTTCATACCCTTGACTTTCCAACGACCGTCTTGGGCTCGTACTTGTGCGTAACCGAAGGACTTGGCTGCGTTCTTGATACTATTCTTGTCATTGCGGATTTTTCGTTTCTCACCTCCGGAGGGGATATTAGCGAAGAGCTCTGCGAATTGGTCTTTCTTTCGTAGTTTGCCGGTAATGGTTGGGCCCATATTATTTTTGAAAATCGGATCATGGATACGGGTTGCGATGTCGTCTGTTGCAGCCAGTCCTCGGATAATCTGTTCACTGATGTTATCATGTCCGCTTTCACCATTGACCATTTGACGACTGGAGGGGTATTGGTCCTTCTTTGAGGATTTCGAGGATTTGCTTTTGCTCTTGCCCTTCGATTTAGATTTGGACTTTGAGGTTGTTGTAGAAGGTTCTTTTCGACCCTTCTTTCGTTGGGCTTTCGCGCGTGCTTTCTCCCTATCCTCTTCAGCTTGGACGAAGGCCTCTCGAGCGTTCCGTGGTCTCTTCTTATGAGTTTTGCTAGTAGGTAGTGGCGTAGGCTCAAGGGACATCATTTCATTACCAGCACCCATGAGATTAAAAACCGCTTGTTCCATCTCACCACCAATACCCACGTCGCCATCCGAATTTCCCATTCCCATTCCCATCCCATCATCCATCCCCAACTCCAACCCCTCATCATCACTAAACCCCCTCCCCTCAACAAGCGTACTCTCCGGTCTAGCCCTCTCATGCTCGACAATGATTCTCTCCCTCACACTCGCACTCCCCTCCTCTTCCACAAACAAACTCTCTTCCTCCTCACCACCTCCCTTCTCCCTCGCTTCCGCCATTCGAACGAGGAACTTGATCCGTTTCTGCGCACGGTACAACTCCATTTTCTCGCCACTAGTAATCTTTCCTTGCTTCGCCTTTCCTTCATAGAGATTGCGTAGTTGAATCAACTCCTGTAATTCTTGGTCTTCCTCTGGTTCTTCGTGCATCCATGTCGTATCCGTTGGATCTTCAACTTCGACTTCCGCTTCCTTTGCAATATTTGCACTTCCAAGAGCAGAAGCAGTACCAACCGCCATCTCACCCCCACCACCTTCACCACCCATCCCACTCATCGCCCTCAGAGGAGTAGGATCCCTCATCCCCGTGACATCAAAACCACCCTGTTCCTGCAACTTACGAAGCTGAGCCTCTCGCATACGAATTTCCGCCTGATGCACCTCTAGCATTCCTAGAACAGCATGATTTGATCCACCCCCATTTCGTGCAGTTCCAGTACCCCGTCCCCCTTTCTTCCGGGCAGGACTGAAAACATTTTGTTGATGATCTTCACCCTCGATCTGACCCTGACCCTGACTCATACCCTCATCTTCGCCCATTTCACGGATAGGACTTGGGGATTCGGCTTTGATGTTGATTTCATCCTCGTTCTCTCCCTCGCTCATAGCTTCACCCATCTCCTCACCCTCACCCAAATCCTCATCCTCATACCTACCAACCATCTCCCTGGTATCTCCAGAGTCCATCATTGGATTCGTCATTGAATTAGTCATCTCCATCTCCATCTCAGCCTGTGCTCCAAGTTCAATTTCAGATTCGGATTCAGTTTCAACTTCAGCTTCAGCTTCGACTTCGACTTCGACTTGCTCTTGCGGTTCGTTCATAAAGTTTTCGGGATCGAGATCCATGTCTTGACGCATATCCGAATCCTCGTGCTCGTTTTCATGCTGGTGCTCATGATCTTGACTTTGTTCATGTTGGTGGTCTTGGCCTTGACCTCGCTCATGCGCATGTTCATGCTCATCCTCTCGCTCTTGCTCTCGCTCATCCACATCCACATCCCCATCCTCACGCTCTCGACCTCGCTCGTGACCTTGATCCTCCATACCCATATCCATCGCAATCGTAACTGCTACCATAAACCGTCGTCAGCTCTCCGCAGTCCTTTTCTCAAAATCGTTTTGTATGAAAAGCAAAACAACTGTTGTTGTTTCCGTGTTTGTTTTGCTCATGAAAGAGGGGATGAAGATATTCTCAAGAAAAAGAGGGTGAGAAGGAGGCTTGTGTAAGAAAAGAAGAGAAGAAGAAGAAGGAGAAGAGGCGGAGCAGCAGAGGAGAATATCCCCCTTGGCACAAGGATATAAGGATATCCTTGTACCACAACCTCCCCACTTTCCTCTCCTCCTCCCTCCCATCTCCTCATATACAGTGAATATCACTCTCGAACTCACCTTCATCCCCTTTCTCTCCCTCTCCCTCTGCCTCTCCAATAAGCTCATAAACTCCCAACTCCAACGGCAAAGCATCCTCATCAACCAAATGGTGTTCAACGGAAGGAAGTGGTGTATCTGGATCCATGATTGAGGTTTGATGATTTGATGATTTGGGGGTTGAGATCTGTGTATGGATGGTTGTGAAGTGGTGTATAAGGTATGTGGTGTGTAGTGTGAAGAGGTGTATCGTGTGTGTAGTGTGAGGTGTGAGGTGTGAAGAGTTGTAAATCGTGGTGTGAAGTGGTGTAAGTAAACCAGCTAGCTACGCTAAATAGGTTAGAGCAAGTAGGTTAGAGTTGAGGTTGATTAATTTCCAGAAACAATCGCGATCAGTAAAGATTCGTGAGGTTTGTGGAGGTAGCGTAGATATCGTGAGTCTTCGCCTTGAATCCTATCATCTCCTATCCTACCATAAATCCTCGTCTCGAACCACAGCTCAAACCACAGCTCAAAGAATCTCAAAGAATATCTTCCAAACGAAATAGGTATTGTCCGATTCGAAGTTATGTTGAAATGAGTTCTCGTTCTTCCGCAAAACCAACCCTCCAAAGAAAGGATCGAGAAGAGAGAAAGAAAGAAAGAACTACTCCCTCCTCTCTCCTCTCAATAAATACTTCCCAACAGCCTCACCAACCTCCACATCCCACCCAACTATATACCGATCCCCCGAAATCCTTGAAACCCTAGCGTCACCACTTTCATATTGTAGCATCTATAGACGAGACACTTCCGAGTGAATCCCCACTCTGCATTTAAGCGTAACTAAAGATGAAGCAGTACCACGAGAAAGAGGATGACACCACACATACCCCTCTCCCCTCTCTTTCCCTCCTGCCCCATCCTTTCCTACCTTTCTCACCTTTTCATATAATAGTTAGTACGCGTTCTTACTACGCTCTCGCTTGTAGTTAGCGGAAGTAAGTATATAGCGGAAGTAAGTATATTAATACTCTATATATATAAATCCCTACTAAAAGTTATCTAAATAATATTACTAAAATATATTATACTATTAGAGTTTCTACTAAAAATATCGGATTTACGTATCTTTTATATAGTTCTATTTTTTAAACCTACTTATAAACTAGACTTTGTTAATTTATAAAGACGCGGCTATATAGAATACGAATATATACGCGATCTCTATAAAGCTATATAGTAAGTACCTTAGAAGGGAAAGCGGAGTTTTTTAAACGGTTCTAGAGACTCTTAAAAGTATATATAATAATATATCTTACTCTCTACTACTATATCTACTACGTGTATTCTCTAATAACTACCTATAAATAATCCTATAAACCAAACTATACTCTTCTATTCTACTTCAAAAACGTTCCTCCCTTCCTCCCTTTTTCTACCCTACTCCCCTAAAATATTCTAATGTCCCTCCCCCCCCTACTTCCTAAGTAACCTTTATAGAAAATAGCTTACTATAAGGTTAATACCTCGGGAACCTCTCTTATATTAATTTAATAAGTTCGTTATAGACTAGTTTATAACCCTAGGGTATAAGGTAGAGGCCTATTTCTTAGCCGCTTATTTTCTAGTATCTAGGATTTATATATAAGAAGGGAAAAGGGATATAAAGATATATAGAGAAGGGCTTATTTATAAGAAAGAGGTAAGTACGTACTCTTAGAAAGTAATAACCCTTACCTAGCTTTTCTACTATCTTCTAATTTCCTAGGGATAGGGTTAGGTATAGGGTTAGAGGTAGAGGTAGGAGATTCTTTCTAGCCGATTTTACCTATAAATACTATCTAGATGTCGACGACGGGGACGCCGGTTATAGAGGCTACTTATTTTACTACTCTATATCGTTTTTCGTTAGTAAATTCTTTTCTTTTCATTTCATTTGTCTAGATGTTTATTAAGGGGGAAAGGAAGAAAGGGAGGAAAAGGATAGAGGGAGGGTGTTAAAGAGAAAGAAGGAAAAAGACATACTTAGTATACTCCCTAGTACCCTCTATACTCTTCCCCTCCTTCCTTTCTCTGTTAAAGTTCTGGGATAGTAGATACTCTATACCATCACAAGTCAGTATCTTTACTTCCTCTCTCACCACCCCTCCTCCCACCTAAACCACCAAAAATAAAATCAAAATTAAAAAACCTACTACTAACAAGCGGCAGCTTAATCAAACCCACCACCAATCCACGAGGGATATGTGCCGTAACCGCACGCTTAGAAATGATATCATTGAGATCGAAGCGGAAACTGGAGAGTGGGACGTGTTGAGGGGGTTAGAGTCGTTTGCGTCTAGCTAGATGGTTTGGTGTTTATAAGTTGGGAAGAAGGGGGTGAGTGAGGGTATAGGAGGGGGGATATAAGGGGGAAGAGGGGATGTATAAGGAATTTTATTTGAGCTTGTTAGGGTGTGGGGATTATTTCTTGGAGGATTAGGAGGATATAGTTGGTGTTGTAACCTCCATATCTTTTATTTAGTCTTTTTTCCCTTTTTTACTTGCTAATTTTTCTTTTTTTGGGAATGTGAAGGAGGAGAGGAGAAAGGTGAGATAGCGTAGAAGTGATATCGAAGGAAATAGGCGATAGGGTAATAATGAAGTAAGTAAGTAATACAGTAGGTACTATAGGAGATATAGTTAGATCGAACGAGTATAAGGAAGTAAGGTAATAAGGTAAGGAGTCTTTTGAGTCGGTGACTAGCGGGGGTGTGATAATGGGAGATTGAGATGGGGAAATAGTGATGGAATGGTAGGGTGCAAGATTAGATGGATAAGTGAGTGAGGAGATTAAGTAAGGAGGTGGAGGAATAGGTATAAAGTGAGTGAGAAGTAACTAAACCAAGAATATAACCTAGAAAAAACCCCTAATAAATAATATTAAACCGTTTAATCTACCCTAAAATATCTATTATTACTATACCTCTTATAATAACCCTTATATAATATCTCCTCTCTAAATTATATAACTAATCTAAATATAATAACTCCCTAGAAAATCTAATTATAAAGTAAAAAAAAAAAGAAAAAACTATTAAAAAAAAGATAAGGGAAAAGAATAAATTAACTAAATAAACTATTTAATAACTTACTAACTATTCTAAACCCCTCTTTCTCTTTCTATTAATAAGCTTCTACGTTAGATTATACTATTTCCTAACTATTTATTTATATTAGTATATTAGTATAAAACCTACTATTAGTTTAACTATTCGTTAAATATAAGGTATAAAATAAGAGAGACTAAAACCTTAGTATTAAACTATTCTATAATATTATACGTTTAATAATTAATTAAAGGTAGAAGGCTAAGGTACTACTATTATATAGTAGTACTAAGCCCCTACTTTTATATAGTTAAGTATAGCTATCTAATCGAGTAGAGTTACCTAATTAGATATAATATAATCGAGTAAATATACTCGATTATATTATAATAATACCTATAAACCCTATAATAATAATAATAAAGAATCTTAGTTCTCGAACGATTTAATAGTTATAGATAATAATAAAGTATATAGAAAGGGAAACGGGGAAAATAGTAAAGGTATAAGAATTATAGAAAGTACTTTATACTTAAAAGTAAAAACTACTCTAATTATAAAGGTCTATAAGTAAATACTTCTTCTACTTACGTTATTATAATATAACTAGTACTAGCGTTCGATATCTAGAGTTCTATTCTATTCTAGAACCCTTCTATAGAATATTCCGTTCTAAATAGTATAAGTATTAGAATATATTATTCTAAAGGGTAGAATATTTAGAATTCTAATTAGAATACTTATATAACTTATAAAAAGGTATTTCCGGTTCGAGAGACTAATAGAAAGCCTAGCCTTAGCCTTAGTATTATATTATCTATACTATTAATAATAATCTTATAATATCGCCCCTATATATCTTACTAAAAGAGTATTTGTTATAATATATCTACTAGTTATTATATAGATTATAAAGCTTAGTATATACGAGTATATATAGCTAGTACTCGTCCTTTCTATAGAATTAATTAATTAACTATTATACTAACTTTTATATACTTTTATTACTACTGTTTTATACTATTATTTATAAATATCTCTTGTACTAATACTAATTAGTAAGCGCGTATAAATTAGAGAGATTACTATCGTAAGTTTAGGTAGTATATAATAATCTTTTATATTATTATCGTTAATACTTAACCTTTTAATTAAGCTATTTAAGTCCTTTAAAGTATAATAATTATACTTGAATATTAAACTCTAATAAGTACGTAATTATCTAGCTATTAAATCCTACTTCTATAAACGTTATTTAATAGTATATAGAATAATCTACCTTTAGTATTACTAAAACCTTAAACTAGAACTAAAGAACTTTAATAATAACACTTTAATAGTTTAAGAGAATTAGAATTATAAATTATACTATCTTAATTTTAATAGTTCTTCTAAGTATTACCTTTAAATCTTACTCTTTTAATTACTAATCGTATAATTATAGTAGCTATATAACCTATATTAAGGCTAAACCGCGTCTATCGATATATCCTCTTAGTAATCGAGCTAGGTAGCCTAGCTATAATACTATATACTATTAGTATAGTAAATACTAGGTTAGGAGCCGGAATCGATTTATAACAATCTTAGCCTATAATAGTAGAAGTATTAGAAATACTAGGAGCCTTTCTACCTAGTACCCCTATACTATTAATATTACCTTCTTTAGTAATACTATTAATAATTAACACTCTTATATACTAATAACCTAGGATATCTAGACTTAACTTTCCCGCGGTTTAATAATAAGTCGAATTACTTAATAAATAATACTTATATAAACGTATAGTATATTATAATACCGAATTATTAGAGTTATATAACGATAAGCTTTAGGCTACCTTCTAGGACAACTTTACGGGATAGGCTAAATAAGACCTATAGGAGTATAAAAGAACCTTAGTAACCTACTTATATAATATCCTTTTAAATCGAGGAGTATATTTATTAGAGGCTAATTTAAATATATAAATCACTTACTACGATACTATATAGGATACCCTTAACTAATACTATCTATATACGTAGATATATAACGATCTAATAAAGTACTCTATAAAAGTAATAACTTCGAAGTCTCCCGCCCTTATTACTTTAACGAAATACTTTAACGAGTACCTAGAACTATAGGATAATAAGGTAAAACCTAATATAATAAGTATTCTACTACTAGTTTTAAAGGGACTATATACTATAACTTCTAGACTAACTACTAGCTACTCCTATATAAACTAGGCTAGACTAGGACTTTCGACTACGGCTACCCTAGTCGCCTATAACGTAACTACTTCTAATATAAAGAATATATAGCTTACTAGGGACCTCCTAGTTATTTTATAACTAAGACTACCTAATAAATATAGTCGGGAACTAGTAAACGTTAGTAAGATAATAAAGGAATCTATAAAATTCGAGGAACTAGGGAATAACTTTTAAGAACAACTCTAGATATTTATAGATATTTACATAATAGCCGGGCTAAATAACGATAACTAGGCCCTTTTATTAGCGCTACCCTACCTACTTAAAGAACTAGCTCTTTTATACTATAATAGTAGTATCTATCCTTTAAATATACCTTTTCGCTAGGCTATATAAATACTAGTAGATTAATTTAAAAACAAGAACTACTAAACTAATAGCTTAGCGAACTAGAATTTAACTACTTTACGTTCTATAAAAGTAAAGTACTCTAAACTATAACTATCCTAGGTTTTTAACTTATATTTAAAGGAATTAGAGACGATTAGACTATATCTTATAGTAGAGTTTTATAGTAATCCTATATTCCTTAACTACCTAGTTATTAGATACTAAGACTTCGAAGTATACTATATAGTATATAATAACCCCTTAGATAATGTTCCTAGTTTTATTTAAACTCTTTAAACTTCGATTATAAACTAGGAATATACTAATAATTAATCCTTTACTTATTTTATACTTAATTAATTACCTAGTTAATTTTTAAAAGAAACTTTATTTATAAATCAATAGTTTAGAAACTAAAGTAAGTTATATAGACGGCCTTATTAAAGAGGTTCTTATATAAGATATATACTACGAAATAATAGATATACGAATACTTTTAAGTATTACGTTTATAAGAAACTAGGTTATAGACCTTATAATTACTCTAAAGAAGAAAGCAACGTCTTATACCGAGCGTATAGAGCTAAATATAACTCTAGTATATTAAGGGACTAATTCTAGACTTTCCTAATAGATATAGACTAAGATTAAATAGAAGATAATAATACTACTAAGATTAATAATAAGCTTAATATTAAAGATNTTAGATATTAGTAGAATAGTTCTCTATAACGAAAATACTACCTATAATACTAATAACCTAAGATCTACTTTTATAATAACCTTAAATAACCTTAAAGATAGCTCTACTTAATTATTACTTAATTAACTTTATAACAAAGCTCTCCTATATATAATTAACCCTAAAAATACTACGGATCTATTAAAAGAACGTAGTACGAATCTAGAACTACTTTAGTACCTAAAATCCTACTTCTTTAGTATTATAGTAGATATAGAAGCCGCGGGAGTATTATTAGTTAGATACGCCTAGTTCTTTATATATAAATCCTTGTTCCTAGCTACTAAATTAAATAAAACTATAGCTAGTTAATCTAATATAAGATATAGTATTAGTAAGACTAAAAACGTAGGCTTAGTAAAAGTAGACTCTCCTATTAGTATAGTAACCTTTTAAGTAATACTACCTAGTATTAATATATCTTTTATTATATATATTAAAGACCTTAATTACCTAAGAATTACGTATAATAACCTTACTAAAAAGGTTATTATAAATAGGAGTAAAGCTTTAAAAAGTTATTTAACTATTCGTATTTTCGAACACTCTTTTATCTAGTAGGGGAACTAATAGCTAGTAACGAACGATTTATATAGAAAATACTACTAAACCCTCCTAATTAAACTAGAGCTCCGAAGGCTCTACTAAAGATTTAGATACCTATTTATTTATAAACTATATAAAATACTCTAGCGAGCTAGGTATACTAACGTTACCTATAAAGTAATAGAAGTACTTAACAACTACTATAAAGAGTACTAAATATACTAAAAGTCCCCTAGTTAATTTAAATTTATAATCTATAATAATTATAAATTTAACTTTAACGTCTATTTTAATATCTTTTATATCGAGAATAAGCTAGTAGGCTATTTAGTTAATAAGGCTACTAATTATTAAGCTAGCGATTAGCTTGTAAATATCGAGGCTAAAATAGTATAGGAGCTTATACTAAGAGAGTAGATTTATACGTACCTAGGACTACTAGATATAATTACTATAGACTAGGGTATATAACTCGCTAGTAGAGAGTTCTAAATATATACTAAAATAATAAATATAACTATTAATTTAGTCTTTATAAAAGTATATAATTTAATTAAATAAGTAGAATAATACTATAAACCTATATAGTAAGCCTTTAATATTATATTAAATAAAGCTCTTATAGTTAATAGATAAACAAGGCTTAGAATAGCCTTTAAAGCTATAAACGATATAGCTAGACCCTTAAGACTTATCCCTACTCTACTAGTATATAATACTTATACTAGGATATCGAATAATAACGCCCCTAGTATAAATATAATTTAAAGGGCTATTACCTAGTAAAAGGTAATAAAAGAAGTAAGGCACTATTATATAAAATACTAGGTATAACAAGTATTAGCTAGTTAAAATAGGCTAATTACCTTATACTTAAAAGATCTACTACTTTTATACCCTATACGTATATAGTACGAAAAGGGTAGCTAGATAGGCTTATATCTACTTATAAAAGTAAAAGGAGAAAATACGATTATTAAGCTATAAAGTCTAAATAGGGATACTCCTTTCTAAACTATAGTAGTTTATTTATATTATAAAGAAAAGGTAGACCTAGAAGGTACTAATAAAGAGACTTTTAGTATTATTAACCCCCTTAAACTAAGCGACGTACTACCTCCTATAAGACTCTTAAGGCTATAAGCTACTAATAAGAGCTCTACTACTATAGTAAAACCTATCGAACTACTACTAAATTCTACTAGTACTACGATATAATTATCTATAGCTACGAAGTATTACTCGGAGACTACCGACAAATAACCTAGGGGCTACTCTAAAAAGTACCTAATTATAGCCGATACTTTTATTACTTTCGAACCTTAAACTCCTAATAATAAATTAAGCGCTATAGACCTTAAAGAGATTAAAGGTTTTAAAGAGCTTAAGTCTTTTAATCTAATAGATCCTTTTAAAATACTACTAAATATAATAATATTCGGTTCTAAATTTATCTATAATATAAAGGACAAAAGTATAGTAAAATAATAAGATAAATTAAGACTTATTATATAAGCCTAGGGTAATAAAAAGAAATACTTTATAATAATATAATTACCTATAATTTAATATATAAGCTAGAGGCTAATACTTACTATTATAATACTTTTTAACCTACCTTTATATAGCTATAACGTATAATAAGCGTACCTCTATACTAGCGAACAATTAGTATATTAATTTTATATATACTCTCCTATTAATTTACTTGTTCTATAATAGAAGAGTAAAATACTCGAGGTAAAATAGCTATAGTATAATATACTAGAAGCGGGTATATTTTAGTACGCCTACTATTTAAAATACTATACTAAATAATTACGTATATAATTATTAACTTATAATTAATATCTCTTTTTTATAAACGAATTAGATATAATAGGTACCTTTAAAATAGTAAGATTATAAATAGATAACTTTTTAATACTAGTAAATACTCTATTTACTAAACGTAAAGAAGTAGAATTTACTACCGCGAATCTACTACTTAAATTAAAGCCGCGTAAGGCTCTTATAGTATAATAACCTATAGACTTTAATAGAAGCTATATTACGCTCTAATAAGATAGATCGATTATTCTTATATAAAAGGATAAAATAAAAGATTAATTATAGCTTATAATAAACCCTTATAAATATAAGCTACTTCGAGCCCTTAGAGCCTATATATCGAGCGTATACTAACTAGAGGCGGTATATAATCTATCTTTCGCTACGTAGATTACAAATCTAGATATAAAAGACGTAGATTAACTAAATAAGTAATTATAGTAGTAAATTAATTATAAAGACTAGGGACTAAAGTTTATAGCTTTATAACCTAGTACTTTAAAACTAGTATATTTTACTAATAGATCCTTTATAAATAACTTAGATATAACGTCCTAGCTTAGATTAGTACTAGTACTAATAGATTATACTAGATATACTAATATTTTATACTAGAACTTATCTAAGTATAAGAGAGTTACCCGAAGTATACTAGTATTAGAANTACTTTAAGCTAGGAATATAATATAGCTATTTACGTTAAAACTACCTTAATATAGTACCTCGGATAGTATATACTACTCGAAATTTATACTAATTTAAAGTCTATATTTAATTATATTACTAAATTAGGAACTACTAAAGAAAAGAGGCTAATAATTAACGTAATATACCTATATAACGTATTCGAATTTAAGGATATTAATAATATTTCCTTAATAAAGGGGAAGGATAATCTGTCCGATTTAATAACTAAATCGAAGTTAAATAGCGTCCTAAAGAAACTAATTAATACTAATTATATTAAGATTAATAGAGTTAGATAGGTAGAAAGGAACTAGTAATATATTATTTTATTATTGTTTTATATATGTTTTATAGAGTTAGTTCTATACTTTGTTATTTACTATCTTTTAGCTATTTTTATTACTTTATAAAGTACTCCTAGTATTACAATATATCTACTAGTTATTACGTAGATTATAAAGCTTAGTATATACGAGTATATATAGCTAGTACTCGTCCTTTCTATAGTATTAATTAATTAACTATTATACTAACTTTTATATACTTTTATTACTACTATTTTATACTATTATTTACGAATATCTCNATAAATTATATCTAAAAAATTAACCCTTTTAGAATAAGATAGTAGTTAGTTAAAGCTATAAATAAATACTATTTATTTATATTTATTTCTAGTATAAGTAGTACTATAATAGTAGAAAGAGCTATATAATATATATAATACTTTATACTTACTTCTATAGACTATAAGCGAATATATTATAGGAAGGTTATAGACTATTATTATAAAGAAATAAGGAAAGGGAAGGTATAAGAATTAGAGGAGATATATATATATCTAAAAGTAAAAAATACTTAAAGGTTTATAAATAGGTACTTCCCCTACTTATATTATAATAGTATAACTAGTACCTACTCGCGTACGAGAAGTCGGAGTTATAGGTAAAGAAATAGGAATTATATATATTATTAATTCTATAATTCTTTTATAAAGATATAAATATAAATATTCTTAGATTTTAATAGTAGAGAAAGAAAGAGATAGTAGTACTATATTCTTAAGAGGGAAATAAATAAATAGGTAAATAAATTATATTTAGAAATATACTAGATTAAAGTAAAGTAGAGCCTTATAAATAAATTAATAATCTATAGTTTATAATAGAAATATAGTAAAGTACTATATATAGATTAAAGGATATAAGTATTAGTAAATAACTTAATTCTTTTTATTTCTTCTTTAAAAAATATAGGTTATAAGTACTCTATAAAGTATAGTAGGTTAGTAGAATAGTCTAGATTAAAGTAAAGTAAACTTCTTATTCTAATATTTTATTATTATTATTATTTAATTCTAATATAGGAATAGAATTAGATTAAATTAGATAAAAGGAGAAGATTCCTATCTAATAGTTTATTATATTATAGTTGTCTATGTTTTAAAACTTAGCCTTACCCTCTACTTACTTTTTTTTAGTAGAGGGAATAGTAGGTATTTATAGAGAGTATAGAGGGGAGGTAGGGTAAGTAGGTAGATAAGATATTTATAATAGGATTTTCTAGGTTTAAGAGAAGGTATATAGGTAGGATTATTTACTATAAAGAAACATAAGAAAATCAGAAATGAGATTAGTTTCATGAAGTTAGTAAAAGAAGTTAGAGATAGTCTGGTCGGGAAAGGAAATATGTTGGTATCACGTGATTAAGCTCGATTTCGTGGAACTATCAACTTCTGGTGTTAAAGTGTAAGTATGAGGAGATGCAGAGACGTACTCCCGATGCGAAAGTTTCGAACCCCCCAAAAAAATAAGGGGCGAAAAACTCTTGTCAACAGAAAAAGAAAATCCCGTGATTCGGAGAGGAGGTGTGATGTAAGTAGAAGCGAAATTGAGTTCCCGTTAAAGAAGGACGCCACACGCCTCATTGCGCAGAAAAACGCTGGATGTACCCAATCACCCAACCTAGATTTCTCACCAGCATCTTCCCACCGGTGTCGTTACAACCCAGCTTTGGGAGTGTGGCTGAGGAGAATAGTGTAGTGGACGTGGACGTGGACGTGGCTCCAGTGGGGTGGGAAGTGGATTTGTTGTTGTGGCGTACTCGGACGAGGCTAACTCAAGTGGAGATGAGACAGATTATGGTTGGTGCTTTCAACCTCTATTAACTTGAACCCTAACTTTCTCAAGAACAAAACGCCTTTATAAAAAGTACTCTAGTACAAAAGTAGATTTTCTTTCAATTCTCTACAATTTATACGCTTACAAATCTTTATAATCGTTAAGTAAGTGCAAGTATTTTAGGGTTGAAAGATATATCTATCTCTAAGCACGGACCATTATCTGTCTCATCTCCACCTGAGGTAGCCTCGGGAGCATCGCATCATAGGAAACTATCACAGATACTGGTACTTTAGTCTTTGGAATGGACCTGACGTTGAGTTGGGCGACAGGTTGTTAGTGTTGGTCGTTTACACAAGCTTCTGCCCAGTATGGGTGGTTCCCGTGGCGTGGAGCTTGGGAGAGGCTTGTTTTGTGAGGTGTGATGGTTGAGGTGGTTGATGTGCTGGTCAAGCAATGCCAAGTTTACAAGTTGGCTGGGCACTGACGCCGTTTGGTTTTTGGTGGTTTTTTTGTTGTGTCGTCATGGGAATCGGGATGTGGATTGGGATTGTGCGACGGTTGCTACAAACGAGTGAGTGTAATATGAATTATAGAATTCTTTACCGGTTACTGGAATAGGAAACCGACCCAGACGTCGTAAATATCGTAAAATCAACGTATGAGCGGTCAGATAAGATGTGCGATGTCCGACTCGAGTACTGTATGTCTGCCCAGATCTGACTCTGCCTGCGGATACTCGCACTGAATGGTATCAGCTTATTCTCTTACCCGTAGGCTTTCAGTTGTTGGGAATGAATTGGAATTGGGAGTCATCCTTTTATATACTACGTATCCGTCAAATATTCAGAGAGTGACTGTGAGTGAGGGAACCGAGATATGACGTACTGCGCCTTTCCACTCGGAGCAATCTCAGTGATTTCCATAATTTCCTGGTGTTTGTTATTGTACCCGCCATCGCCAAGCAAGGATTCCACCATTCACATTTCGGTGCTTCCAGCCAGTACCAGTGCCAAGCATCATCAGGCCCTGTCGTGCCCATCTCGCCAGTACGGAGTATCTCCGTTGATGAGAAGGAGTCGTTGGTCCTTCCCCCTTCCCCCCTTCTGCTTCCTTTTTCCCAATCCAACTTTCGCACTCTCTCTTTCATTCTCGACAACACCATCGTCCACGTCGCGATACTTTCAAACAACGGTGGCGCAGTGTTCGATCGGCCTCGCTGGATTCGTAGCATCGCATACACATTCACAATTCAGACGACTGCCGCCGACCGACGACCCTAGATCAGCGTAGCGTACCTGACCTGCGGTACCCAAGCTTGTGAAGCTCCTCAGCCCCCAACGACTCCTCCCTCTAATATTGCAACGCACATAAGCCCTACGAGCTAAGACCTAGGCAACGAGGCAACTCGAATCGTGCCTGACTGTGCGCCAACACCAGTCAAAGCTAGAGAATCTGCACCGCCCGCAGTCACACATGATATATTGAAGACGCAATTGCCCATTTATCAACAACAGAAGCGGTTGATTTGGAATTGCCACTACCAGTTCAGTCATCATCCCAGTCAAAACAGGACCTGCCAAGCTCAAGTTACTGGAAAGTGGTGGATCCGAGTCGCAGAGCATAATCCCTCCCACTCCATTCACATCGGTCTATCCCTACAAACATTCCCCATCGTCTGTGGCGGTGGTCCTTTTAAACTTTCCAACAACAAGTTCTCCACCATAAATTCCAACCATGGGTCCATCCTTTAACATTCGTAAGGATTCTTATACAAGAGAACTCCTACTACTTTAACTGACACTCTCTCTAGACACTATTCGCAAACAAGCTCGCAGAGAAGCCTGGAGTAACGATTCGCACAATCCTTTTCGCCAAGTCTCCCGTGCAAGTACAGTTCCAACGCAGAAATCCATCCGTCAACTGGAAGCTGGAGAAGAAGACGGCTCACCCATAACACACGCCCAGACCGAACCAATGTTTGCATCACCACAGGAAGGTTCCTCGAGAGAGGGCAAGACGCATGATTTTGGAGGAAGTGGGTCTCATGAGAAGAGTGCAGAAGGAAGACCTAGCGATCCAGATAGTGGAAATACAGTTGTAGGTCGAAGTTTGACAGGTCTATCGACAGAGGAAAAGGGCATGACGCAACGAAAGAAGAGAGGTATCAAAAACTTTTGGAAGCGAAATGAATCGGAAGAAGAAACGAATGAGGAAGATGCAAAGGAAAAGAAGCGTCCTTGGTATAAAGGAAAGATTCTACCACACAAGGAACCTTTTACTGTTCGAAATCAGTTGATGAGAACGGTTGCTGGATCCTGGGTCAATGTTCTACTCATCGCTGCGCCTGTTGGAATAGGTCTGAATTACGCTGGAGTAAATGGTGTGGCCATTTTCGTTGTCAATTTCATTGCCATTGTTCCGTTGGCTGGTCTACTTGGTTTTGCTACGGAAGAAATTGCTTTACATGTGGGGGAGAGTTTAGGAGGTCTTTTAAATGCTACTTTTGGGTATGTTTTTGAAATTCTGAAGTTTGACTGAAGAAATGAGCTAACAATTTTAGTAATGCCGTCGAATTGATTGTCGCAATTATTGCTTTGGCCCAGGATAAAATCGTGGTCGTCCAAACATCTCTCATAGGCAGTATTCTATCAAATTTACTGCTCGTGATGGGAATGTGCTTCTTTTTCGGAGGTTTAAGACGATCGGAACAATTCTTCAACCAAACCGTTGCCCAAACTGCTGCAAGTCTTCTGGCTTTAGCAGTTGGTGCTTTGATTATCCCAACTTGCTTCGATCAATTTACCAGCACCGACAGCACCCGTGCACCTACCCCGGTTATTGCAGCACTCTCCAGAGGAACGTCGGTAATCCTTTTGGTTGTTTACCTTGGATATTTATACTTTCAATTACACACCCACTCCAATGCCTTTAGCGAGGAGAGTCAAAAGGTACCAAAGCGACCTCGCAAAAAGGCATTGGCAGATGGTGCCATTTCCAAAGGTTTGGCTGCTGCTGGTGGAATGGGGGCTGGAGCTGGGCGAGCAAATATGGCAGATCGACCTCCAAATGATGAATTACTCAACACTACAGCACATGAAGAAGCTGATGACGAAGCCGAAGAACCTACTCTTCATATCGCAGTTGCATGGGCTACGCTTGCAATTTCAACAGCCATCATCGGTTTATGCGCTGAGTTTATGGTGGATAGTATTTCTTCCATTACCGGAGCTGAGGAAGGAGAAGTTCCCACAGATGGGAAGAAATCCGGCATTTCCATTGAGTTTGTTGGTCTGATTCTCTTGCCAATTGTTGGAAATGCTGCCGAACACGCTACTGCTGTTACTGTTGCATGTAAAGACAAAATGGACCTTGCTATCGGTGTTTGTGTTGGCTCCAGTATGCAGGTTTCTCTCTTCTTGATTCCTCTGCTTGTTGTCATTGGTTGGATTATGGGTAAGCCTGATATGAATTTGAGTTTTGATGGCTTTCAAATCACGGTTTTATTTGTCTCTGTTCTACTGGTCAATTATTTGATTGGTGATGGAAAGAGTCACTGGCTGGAAGGGATGCTATTGCAGTGTCTTTACTTGTAAGTTTCCAATACCAAATTGACGAATGTAGTTGAACATTTACTAACTCGGATCTTCAGGATTATCGCTGTCTGCGCTTGGTATTATCCAACCAAGAACGCCGTCACTGGTGTTGTTGACCAAAATAGTTGGTTACTATGATACATACGCCTTGCGGGAATCGATATCAACGAAATACGATTTCTTCAACACATTACGTTACGTTACTTAGCTTTGGACATGCCGTCGAACTATACATCATAATGTTTTTCTTCGTCCTGTACAAAACTTTTCTTTTTCACTTCGTTCCTTGACTTCTGATACAGTGGAGGTTGAGGTACCTATTTTCTTTAGACTGTACATAGAGCTTTTGGGTTTTTCGTTGCTTGCTTGCTTTTTAATCGTTGAGTTAGAGTTACGTTTGGTGTGTTTTCTTTTTCTCTTTTTTCTCTTTTGGAAAAGTGGATGGGTTGTTGGGCGTTTGGGCGTTTAGTATGAATGGGTAGGTAGATAAAGGGTGGATGGGTGGATAGGTAGATAGTTGGATAGGGGATAGGTAGATGCCGAATACGGACTGGCTTTATAAAGTCTAGTACAAGTAACTACGATATTTAATTTAGATTTCGATTTTAAATTTAAAGATTTAAAGATTACTTTAAGTTAACTTAACTATTCTATATACGTAGGTACTTATTAGAGAGGTTCCAGTACTAAAAAATAGTAATAAAAATAGTAATAAGGTTATACTAAGAAGTAGACAAAATCTATATAATATCTAACCGTTTTATCTAAAACACGTCGCTACTATTTAAAGTTTATTTAGAGGCTTAACTAAAAATACTACTATTCGAACTTTAATTATAAAATAATAGTAAAAAAACCTACTTTTTACTCCTTAATTAAGCCTAGGTTAAGTAATACAAGCCTTTGTATTCTAAATAGACTCTTATATCTATCTTTATATTTAAGATAATTATTTTTATATTTAGAATAATTATTTTTATATTAGAAACCGTCTCTATATATACTTTATTCGTTATTATTTCGTTACTATTAAAGGCTTATAAAACCTTATAATAAATAGTAAGCCTTAAAAAAAATAGTTAGCGTTATTATCTATATACTAATAAACCTTATTACTATTATTATTTTTCGGCGCTAGAACCTCTCTATTACCTTAGGTACTTATTCTATTATAGATATAAAACGAGTTTTATAGTTTAGAAAAAGATTAATTTAATATACTTCTTATTCGTTAAATTAATAACCTTATAAAACAAAATTACACTATAATCTTACACTCGTCCAAATTTCTGAATGCGCCGCTTAAGTTGCTCTGAGGCACAGCCACAGTTGCAGCCTATAGCCCGTAACCTCGTCTCATTGGCTTAAAAGGGAGATTTTTCGGCGCGACACTCGGATTGGTCTGCTCTCACGCCATTTTTTCTTGAGCTATCTTTTGGAGTATGCCTACCTGTTTCGAAGTGGTGTTGCTTACTGATAAATGAGTCAATGCCAGGCACCGCTGGATTCTGATTAGTTAGTTGGTTGCCTGTCTCGGTGGCTGATTGGTTGACGTGATGTAATTTGTCCCTCGCTCGCTCGGTGCGGGGAAGCTCTCAGCCCCTCGCTGCCTGGAAGGGAAGGGGGAGGAATTGAGAAGGAAGATTACATTAACTTGGGGGTTTATAAGTAAAGCTCAATCTCTATGATTTCCTCAATCAATCCCCTGGATTTCTCTGAACTTCCACCTCTCCATTTTTAACAAAACTTCACACCACTTGCATTGCGTCCTCGAAATACAAGAAAAAATGACAACCACAACCCCCCACAAACAAGAATTCCGCATCCGCGACCTAGGAACCCGCAGCGTCTTACTCTTCCCCACCCGCGCTCACGTAATTCGCGACATTAAAGACATCACCATCCATCCTGGCACAAACCAGATAATCATCGACGGTCTGGCTCCAACAATAGATGAGCACTCTGTTAAAGTCGAAGGCTCGGGTGCGGCAACCATTACAGATGTTTCGGTGAACCTTCTTCCTAATCGGGAGCTTTATGAGGATGTTTACCCCTCTGATGGAGAAGAGGAGGAGGATGAGGAGGAGGAAGCTGAGAGTGAGAGCGGGCCTAAAGGTGTGAAGAGTGTTGAAGATAGGATTAGGAGCTTGTGTGTTAAGTTGCTCGCGGAGAGCGAGAAGATAAATTCAGCGGTTTTCCGATTGAAAGTTATTGATACGTGTGTGACTGTGACGGCGTCCTCTAGCGAGAAGGCAGAGGTTGATATGGTGAAGCTTGTGAATGAATATGGTCAAGAACGACAGAAGATCTATCAAGATCACGAGGCTGGTACATTGGCCTCAGAGAGCATCCGATCCCAAATCAGGGCTGCTGAGAAGGAGAAAGCAAAATTGGTGAAGAACTGGATAAAATCCAATGCGAAGAAAGAGAAGGAGAAGACGAAACTGAGAGAGAAGAGATTCCGTGATAGAGCGGAGAAGAGGAAGGAGAAGCAACGTGTTAGGAATGAACGTTTGAGTTTCTGGGCAAAGAATGTTTATAGGGTGACTATCAATCTTGAACCTACAAGTGATACACCATCCTCCTCACGACGAAGTTCAACAAGCGAGATTGTCACTCCAAGCACAACCAACCTCGCAACATCAACCTTCCACGAAATCACAGAAAAGCCTTTACCAAATGATAAAATCAACCTCTCCATTTCTTACATCACCCACTCCGCATCCTGGTCCCCTCGCTACGACCTAAGCCTCAACACAGTGAAATGCACCGGTCTCCTTGAATACGGAGCTGAACTGCGAAACACCACATCAGAAACCTGGAAAGATGCAAAATTCATCCTCTCCACTTCACAAACGACATTCTCAGGTCTGTCTGAAAATATTCCCGTCTTGAAACCCTGGCAAGTACGCCTGCAAAAAGGGGCCGGAAAAGACGGCGGACTCATGAGTACCAACGAAGTGATAGCCAAGAAAAATGAATGGAATAAAACCGTCTTCAATACCAATGGAAAACCGCGCTGGGTGAATTTTGGTGCGAGTGAGAGCGATACGACACTTGCTCGATATCAGAATACCCAGCAAAGTCACATACTTGCTCAACAACCGCACAGCGAGAAACTTATGCAGGACTTTCAAGCTGGGCAAGAAGAGGCGTCGGCGGACACGAAAAAAAATACAGCTTTGTCATCCTTCGGCGCCTTCGGTGCACCCGCAGCTGCTCCCGTAGCAAATCCATTGTTTGGTGCAGCACTAGCACAGTCATCTCAAGGAGGAGCCTCTGGGACAGGACTATTTGGAAACGTCAGAGCGACAGCAGATCCCGCTACTGAGAGCACCAAAACAGGTACTACAACCGGTTTCGGTTTCGGTTCAGGTCCAGCAAGTAGTAGCCCATTCGGAGCCGCCACAAACGCAGCCCCAACAACCGGATTCGGCAAAGCAACCTCACAGTCTTTTGGCGGAAACTCTGCAGCCTCACTATTCGGGAACATGGCCACGAAGCCAGCAGGGCTCGCAGCAAAAAGACCAGCTCCAGAAGAAGAAGAAGCACTAAATGACTTCGAATTCGACAGCTCCATGGAGCCCGTCCCCCAAGACTCATTGAACTTCGAGGCAGGAACCTGGGAAGAAACAGGCCTAACAACAACCTACGACCTCCCCAGCACCAAAACACTCTCTCCCTCTCCCACGGCTAGTAAGCATAAAATCGCCAAGATCCCATTCTCCAACATCCACTTCTCGCACATCTTGGTCCCCAAACTGCGGGCTGTAGCATTCCTGAAAGCGCATCTGCGGAACACTTCGAAAATCACCTTGCTTAAGGGTCCACTTGGTTTGAGTCTGGATAACTGCTTCTTGGGACAGACTACCTTCCCGCGGTGCTCAGCGGGCGAGAGTTTCTCCTTGCCGCTTGGAGTGGATCCCACGCTGCTGGTGGGTTATGGGAAGCCTGTCGTGCGACGGAGTCAGAGTGGGATATTCAGCAAGGAGGATAGCAATCTCTTCACGCGTACAATCACCATTCAAAACACGAAATATAACAGCATGCCCGTGGATCTCACGGTTCTGGATCAAATCCCTGTATCCGAGGATGAGCGGTTGAAAATCGAGGTTGTGAATCCGGTTGGTGTGAAGGTTGGTGGTACGGCGGTGAAGACGGGTGTTGATGCTTTGGTGAATGGTTCCCGGACTGGATCGATTGGTGCGAAGGAGAAAGAGAAATGGGCAACTGCCTTGGTGACTGCAAAGAAAGATGGTGAGATATCTTGGAGCGTGAAGTTGAATCGGGGACAAGGGGTGAAACTAGTCTTGGAATATGAAGCGACGTTCCCGGCGGGGGAAGGGGTTATTGTTCGCTAGATTTTGGAAAGGGGGCTCGGTTAGCTAACGTTTCTTTGTTGTGGAAATTTTGAGCAGTAATGGTCGAGGAATAATAGTAAAGCCAGTGGAGAAATTTGGATAGGAATGGTAATAATATACGAATACGTTTCTAAGCAGTTAATGATTAAGACAGGGATTGCTTTTTGGGGAGAAGATGAAGTATTACCTCAAGGGAAACAAGGGAAGGAATAGATGTAGGTGATTTGAGGCAATGTATAGAACAGATATCGATCAATTCAATGCTGATATAATAACAATGAATAACACCGAACCATTGACGGGAAGAAAGGACCAAGCGGTAGTTTATTGATACTCTGGTCAATACTCAATTTCCCTTTTATTACACCACCAATGTAAAGCTGTAAAACAATAGCCAATCTACCTAAAACTACAATACAAACACAATAATACTGAGAATATACATACTTCCCACGAGAAAGTAATTTCCATTACCCCCTACCCCTCATTACTCCCCGATCCCTCAGATTTCATGTCAGCCCGCTTCTGCAAAAGCATCGCAACATTCAACGCCGCCCCCCAAGTCCCCAACCGAGTACAAACCTGCGTGCCATGCTCAAGAACAAGTTTCCTCTTCCTTCGCTCGACCTTCTCCCTCGCCTCCTCCATCCTCTTGCTATCCATTCCACCCCTCTCACTCCTCTCAAGCTCATCGTCTAACCCCTCCACACGCCTCAACACATCCCTAAAAAACACCGTACTCCCCAGCCCCCCATCCCTCACCATCCCCATAAACCTTTTATACGAAGGCCTCTCCGAAAGGGTACTGAAAATCCAAATCACAAGATGGCAAAGGAAAACAGTGATGATGATATCAGGCGTCGTTTCCGTACCCCCTGGTCTCACTTCGGATGTCAGCGCGACGATGGCGCGGACAGCGTTGAATGCACAATTCTCCGCTTTGTAAGGATCGTCACGAGCCCAAGCTTTGAGTTTGGCGATGGCAGGAGGAATACCGGTAGGTCCGGAGGTACCGAGAGCGCCTTGGATGGTGGTAAGTGGGATATCGAGAAGGATGAGGGAGAGGTGGTGGATTGCTCGGGATTGGCGTTGGAAGTGGGTGGATGGTTTGGATACCGGGAGGTAGGTTGAAGAGAAGGCGTTAAGTGATGCGATATGTTGAGTGCGGCGCTCCATTATAAGAGGATTCGTCCCCCTTCTGTTGGGTGAGTTTGTGGGGAGACCGTTTGTTTCGTTGGGTTCTGACTGGGAAAATGCTGATAGGAAATTAGAAAGTTGACTGAATTCGAAGATTTCGTTGAACACTGCGAGCAACACCAGAAATGCACCCCAGTCGTTGAGATTCATTCTTGGTAGACCCTGTCTTTGGCCAACGCTAGTTCCTAACGGATTCACAATAAACGGTCCCATTGCCGCCGCGAACGACACCGTGGGAGGAATTGAGGCAGTACCGAGTAATCTCTTCCAATCATGAGCAGAACGGGCAGCCCAAAAGACATTATCGCATGGAAAAGACAGGTGGCCAATTTCGATGATGGCTATCGTGGCAGGGAGATTCAGGATGGTCGGAAACTGAAGATCAATGTAATAAATGACCCAGAATAATCGACTTCGGGATTCTTTGGCTATCCATCTCTCCCACTCAAGTTCGAGCAGACTTTTCGGTGGAAGGGTGTCATTTTCCTTGGTTTCCGGAGGAACATTGCATCCAAACCCAGTACGTCGAACAAAAATCATTAAATTTGCCCGAACCGATTCAGCCATTTCAAATGCACGCTTGTTACCACACCATAAGCCAGCATAACATATGAGTGCTTGTGCATAGATAACCATGTTATCTCCCATTAGATTGTTGTCAAACTCTATAGAAACATGGATATGCCACCTCACGATGTCGATCAGTACAATAGCAAACCGTCTCGAATTTTTCAATCCACTATAGGTTGCTCCAATTATGATGATAGCAGCAAGAAGTGGTGTTGGCAAGTCCGTATTCGTATCGACTGTAGCATGATGCAGGACTGGCATCTGGCTAGAGAAGTGTTCAAAAAATAACCCTATCAGAACATTTATGACTGGTAGACTCGGGAGCGTGAAGGTCCCAGTGTGAGCATCGAGCGACTCACAACCGCTAGGTGGTTTAAGAAATGCTTGAATTTTAGCAAAGGTTTGTTCCGTGATATCGAATCTTGTTTTGTGAGTCCGAAATAGACGATGGCCAATAGGAATATCAACAGGGTCAGCGTGCAATATTTTGTGCGTCGAACACGGATTCCACATGAGAGGCCAGTTGTCATCGATTGGCGCAGTATTAGATGGTGACTGCTTTGGCGTGATACCGGTGGTTACAGGCTTTTGCTCATTATTTGATGTAGTATGGTGATTCGGTCGAGAAAAAGCGTGGTCCCCCAGTGCCGTACCAATTATCATATCATGGGAAGCGTCAATAATGTTTCCCTGGGAATGCTGTTGCTTCAATAGGTCTTGATCTAAAAATCTGGTTTGGAGGACGTCTTCCACTTCATTTCCTGTTTCTCGAATAGCAGAATAGAAGTCGAAGGAAAACCACTCATTGTTATTTTCATTCATTCCGGGAGGAAGTAGAAAAGATGAAAAATCGAGTTGTAGGAAAGACTCGTCTATTGGATCAAAGTGATTATATTGAGGAATCTGAGGTCTCGTTTGCTCGATGTGATTTATGATATTGGGCGTAAACGGTTGACTTTCAAGGTGACTTTGCCTATGAACGAGGGGCTTTGGTACATGATATGTTTGGTAATTATCATCGTTGTGTCTTTGATGAACCTGTTGCGGTGCCGAGTTAGGCTCTGGAATTGGCTGCAGGGCCATTTGGGTTCCAGATTGATGATATAGTCTTTCTGTCGTGAATGGGAGCTCATTATTCCGAGAATCAATTAGTGGATCTAGTCTAGTGTTGGCCAAGTCAGACGGAGGTGGTGAGGCGGTTGGAGATATCGACTGGATCTTTCGTCGCTTCACCGAGGGCTCTTTCCCTACTTTAGTGTCCCATCTTTCATGGGCCAGCTCATGTCGCTTCAGAAGATCGCTTCGGGTAAAGGCTTTGGAGCATTTCGAACAAGGATGCCCGGGTAAGGCATCGTCTGTATCATTTACAATCAATCTGATGTTCTGCTGTAGCAAAAGTCTGAGCAGTATCTCTGACGACGAAACAAAGATAGAAAAGGCTGTTGAGAAAAACGTGAGAAAAGACAGGGGAAATTGTGCAAGCAGAAAACTTAAACTTAAAGTCAACGGATGTTCTTGAGATTCCGGCTTAAACACTCGTTTGTTGCCAAAAGAAATGTTTTGCAAGCTACAATCAATGTAAGGAGTGATGGTGTGAGCTCAATTGTACTTCAAAACCAGGAGAAGAGGGCGTGCACGACAGGATGAACCTACGGGTTTTAAGATGACGGCTGAGATTCTCTCTTCGATTGAAAGTTTTCGGACATTGTTGACAACGAAATAAATCGCTCGGTGGGCCTCGACTACCTTGAGAGGGGGTAGAGCAGGGAGAGAGCTCAGCTGATTCCGGGGGAATGTTTGCCGAGCTTTGCAGATCCATTTTGTGAGGTTGGAGTGAGTAAGTGTCGCCTATCTTGAAGAATGCGGAGGTGGACAACGCGAGCATTTGATATTGGTGCATGTGGCGTTCTTACGAAGTAAAATGTCCACGCGCTCCGCGAGTCAGGAAGACTTCCAAGGCTATGAAGACTGGGCTAGGATCTCTTGCTTGGACGAAATTAAGTTCACGTGAGTATCACATGACGTTTGCATCGTTTGACTAAACTGCCAAAACTGCCTTCATCAAAAAGGAGTAGTCTGAGAGAAAAAGGCGGGGGGTTGGACATAAGTAAAGTGGGAAACTAATGGTTATGAAGGATGTTGTCGGCTTGTATGGATGCATTGACCAACAACTGGTTTTGATCACTTGACAGCTCCTTCCTTGGCCAACCGTTTAGGATTGCTCGTACTACGTGCATGATATTAATAATTAGCTGCTTTCAAGTATAATAATAATAATAAGCATAGAGAGGTTTTGCCGCCGAAAAACAACAATAGTAGTAAGGTTTATTAGCGTATGGACAATAAGACTTACTATTTATCGTGGGGTTTTACAGGCCTTTAATAGTAGAGAAATAATAACGAATAAAGTGTACGTAGGGACGGTTTCTAACACAAAAACACATACGAGAGTCTATTTAGAATACAAAGGCTTATATCGCTCGACCTAGGCTTAATTAAGGACTGAAAAGTAGATTTTTTACTATTATTTTATAATTAAAGTTCGAATAGTAGTATCGACGGTTGAGCCTCTAAATAACCTTCGAATAGTAGCGACGTGTTTCAAATAAAACGGTCAGATATCGCTTAGATATCGTCCACTTTTTAGTAGAAACTTAATACTATTTTTGCCACTGTTTCTCGGCGGTAAAACCTCTCTAATAAGCTTTCAGAATTATATTAACCCCGATCTCAGTGGTTGAACAAGCCTAAAACTGGCAGAAAAACGCTAGAAAGGTATAATTAAAGGGATTACAATAAACCCCCTAGCTCTTCTCCCTCGGTTAAACTTTGAAGCAAAATTCGTCTTTGATTCTTGACATTCTACTTGCTCGAGCCCAATCAGAACGGGCTACTCGGCACCCCTGAACCAAGCGAAACTACTAGGTAAGGTAGAACTCTATTGGAAGCCTCAGATTTCTATTAGCTACGAACCGTTGAAGGTATGTCTGCGCCCCCACTAGCGCTTCAAGGCCATTACAAAAATATCGACGAGGTTTTCCTGTTACACTATATAAATATAACAATTATGCTCTTGGGTTATATAACTACAATATCCCTACAATTGCTTCTGTTTCAAGGTTCCGGTAAACTATGTTAAACGAGTATAGAGGTTTCATAGGAGAACAACCTGGGAATTCCGGAGTTCTGCCCCTACAGTACTAGTATTCGGCCGTTACAGTAAACACTGAAACACCGAATATTTCCCGATGGGATTATCAGTTTCACTCAATTGAATGAAATTTTCGTCTTTGCTCCTCGATCATCCAACCACCACTTATGCAAGTCCTCCTTTACAACTCCCCCATACTAGTTCTCATAATCAATGTTTATAACGCATACAACTTATGAGTCCTTCTCGAAACTCCTGGGACTCAATACTCGATGAATCTTCCTAGATCCAGATACACTTTCTCAAATCACGCAATGACCGCAACCACTGCGAAGTCTATGACAAAACTACTTTCAATATGCCTTGAGAACGTGAAAAAAAGCTAAGTTACGTGATGAATTGTCAATTGCTTGATAGGCATCGCCAAATTTGTATATCTCTAAAATTATGTCCTCTCCTTTTCCAACCCGTCGGTCGTGAGAGTCCTTTTGACAGGAGACTGAAAAAAAAGGGAATCAGTTGTTGTTGGGCAGCATTGGAAACTGAGTATCTAGCTCAAGATAGGTAACAAGAAAAGATATGCCTAACCGGGAGAGAATCAGAAAGAAATTGGAGACATATGAGGTAATTGTTCCCGAAGTGCAACCCTTTTACGAAACACTAGAACAGCCTCAGTTATTTTAGGCACGAATAAAAAGACGTGCCTGATTTCAAGGCTTCCGCGTATGGACCTACAACAGATTCTTAAAAAGTACCCTTTTTAGATAATCACACCACTCCCGAGGTCTTTGCGGTTGAATGAGTTGAAGGGTCCGGACAGCTCGGCCCCCCCTCTTCACCCCCCCTGTCGCTGTCACTTTCTAATATAAGAGAGTTGTCCATTAATCTAGACACACACTGCGGATCTATTGAACTAGAACATCTCATAAAATCAAATTAATTGTCATAACAGGCCTCGGTTACTAAATTGTCCAAAATCACTTATATAGCTATTTTAGTTATACGAGACTTTTAGGTTAATGTTGTTCTACTCTAGGTATGTTCAGAGTAATGACAGTGGGATAGTAGGACTAAGACTTGGAAGGTGTATATGTATTAGAAATAAGCAGTTTGCAGACGTCCTTCGGGACACTTGGTACAATGGACATGAAATCAATCAATCAAAATCATCTTCTCTCTATGACGACTTCTCTTACCACGTGGATCGGAAAATTCAAGTGGCTTAGAGGCTTATATTGTAGGGTTATACCCTGCCTATAACAAGTCGCATACAGGGGAGGGGGAGACGCGAGCTGTCTAGACCACTTACCTTTATCCTTGCTTCCTTATAGCAACTAACTCTCGGCAACTAGGATTCTATTCTTTTCTAAGATCTCTCTTTGTGGGTAGTTTATTCAAGATTCGATATTCATAATCTCTTGCTTTTGGATTTTTGAATCTGGAGCACAGTCCTAGGGAACATACCCCAAACTACAGAGCTTTTACTTATTCAAGTCGGTACTCATGTAGAGAAAGCAATTCTGTTTGCGCGGTCGACCAGGCCTTAGCTTAGCGTATGGAAATGGCATACCCACCCCATTACTGTCTATCTGTGTGACAAATGTAACGTTACAACCATTTACCTCGTGTGAATATATATTACCTATGGTCTATGGAGGACGGGACCTGTACAGTAAGAAATCAATTACTAGAAACAGCAGTATTGGTTCATGCCCCCCTCCCTTTTCACTGCCAATGATGCTAGCAAGAAGTGCAACCATCAAATTTTCAAATGTTGGGCTTTTGAACTTTCGACTTAGAACCGGATCTTGAAACTCAAGAGCACACTCACAAGTCTTGTACATACGATAGAATAGAGCCTGAGCTCGAGGATTGACAAAAGACAGCGGTTGTGCCTCCAAATGTGTAGTAGAAGGCTGGTCAGACATGGCGTGCGAGCAGGTTCTAAATATGAATTAAGCAAACCCCAGACGTCCTATTCGAGTATATTGCTTAGTGGCCAAGAGTAGATACTCTGGAGTCTGCCTGTGATCTTATTGTATTAACTAAAGTGACGAAGGTCGTGGCTCTGTAAAGTGGGAAACCACTCAAGCTCCCAACCGAGAAGTCACACCATCACTCGCAAAGGCCTTTCGCCACTGTTTTCAGCAACAGTTCACGAGACGATTTAGAGATAGAGATGCCGTTAACACAGGACTCTCATTCTCACTGTTGACATGGTAATAACCTCATATGCAGCCGAACATCAGTTAGTTCGGATAGTTCCTCAATCACATCGGAAACAGAAGAAGAAAAAAACCACAACGCCACTAAAGCCCTCAATTTACCGAGTCTAACTTTCCCATTCTGATATTCCATCTCGTTTCTCGCCTTTGGAAAAGCTTGAGATCCAGAAATCACGGAAATACACAAGACGTTAAGGAAAGAAGATGCCTCGTCTTTTTTGTCAACATGCTGGTCGTCAATTTGTAAGATCTTAGAGCTGGGTAGATGGGGTTTTTGGAATGAAGATGAATGATCGATGGGAAACTATCTGTAGAACATGTACGATTACAGACAAATTCCATCTGTTGTCTGGAATCTTCTATCTGCGGCGATCTGTGGTAAGTAGTACTAGGCACCTGATATTGACCGACGTATTTCAAGACTTGAACTCCTGGCTTCTGTAGCTACCGGCTCATTACAACCACTTCTTGACCCACGTCTACTTCATCTACATGCGATGGGTAAATGTGGCTGACGAAATGCTCTTTGGTCATGTCTGGTATGATGCAGTATTTGTGATTTGATAAGTCCGACGGCGGTAAGAGAATCGAGGTTTTTGCCTTCAATTGGTCCGGGATTTGATGCAGGTAGAGTCTCCTCTTGAGACCGTGTACTTCGTTTGCGCCTATTGCAAATAAGGAGCCGCTCTGCCCTTCATCACGGGTTGATGTATCCAAATAGGCCCCGGATTCCCATGGGCGAGATTTTCTTCTCCATCTAAAACCATCAAGACCAAGATTGCTGGTTTCTTCCAGCTGAGAATGTGGATATATCTTCAAGCCGATCAAAGTCACTCCAAATTCACAGTTTTAGCCTTCTGAAAAGATACCATTCCTGTGTTGTTTCAGGGCTCCCCAATCCCCATCGCTGAACCCTTAGCAAAAGCTATCAACCCATGAACCAACCGCTTCGTAGCACGGCTCTGAGGGCTATTCTCCTCCTGCTGACCTGGGTAGATGAATTTCACTCTCCCCTCAGCACCCAAAACAAAGGCATCGCATGCAATCCGGGTATTCTTAACTCTGTCGTGGGTCAAATCCATGGCGAGATGCTTATTGACATAACCAACCATCGCGTCAAAAAATGGCGCATTCCCTGTCGTATTCCGCATTTTCTTGCCCATGGCAATAATCCGCGGCAAATCTTGTTGGGTGAGTTTCATTGTTATGCTCTTCAGTGCAGCCGATCCGCCCGGTACCTCAAATCCGATCTGTACTTCCACTGCTCCCATCACCTTCTTGATTATGCGATTACTCTCGGCGTCGCTGAGGGGTTCGCCATCCTCCCCTATACAGACGTATGACACATACTGCTCAAAGGACCCCATAATATAGTTATTCGGGAATCGAAGGGCCGATACTCTCGCATCGAACGTGGTTGCTAAGAACTCGACAAATGTATCTCGTAGCGCAGTCGGCATCTTACACAACAACAGCGGAAAACTCTCAAATCCATCTTCCACCTTCCCAGCGCCCAATGTAGTATCCCAAACATTCCCCGTCGTATCTCGTAGCATTACCGCCGTATATTCCGATTTCTCATATGTGATTGTAAGCAAAAGCCCCCGGCTTTCGTCCAGCCCCGTGCCCGTATCTTCATCATTGTCGATGTTTTCCTCATTATGTTCCTCCCATCGCTCCTCGTATGGTAAAGGTCCCCAGACCACGCTTCGCAGTGCGCCTGCGGTGCCTAACGCGGTCGAATCGGGATCCAAGCCAACTTGGACACCTCGGAGTACCTCTCCTGCTAGTATGTCGCGAAACTTTCGGGCAAGGTTTTGTAGGTCGGCGCGTTCGAGGGGGTGTTCGAGGCCAGTGTAGAGGGGTGAGGCGCGGTGGAGCGTGAGAGCTTTCTCGTAGAGCGGATAGATGGGAGATGAAGCCATTTTTAAGGAGACAGGTTTCTGATAATTAGAAATTAGGTTGTATTCAGGGTGCACACCATTGTGGGAGTCCTTCAGCGCTGTTGATGTTGAAGCTGGCTATCTGTGGAACGCGCCTGATATTTACACCTCGACAGTATGACGTCGGGCCGGCTGTTATTCGGGGTTTCATTCCCTCGCGGAACGAGTTCTCATGCCTGTACTGTAGAACTTAATTCCTGATTCCGAATTTTGTATATTTCGGTCTATCGAAACTTCAGAGGATGGAAGGAAACCCGTGCAGTAGTTCGATTTCCCATACCCATAAACCTTGCCCGAAAAACCAATTCACAACATCATCACAAGAAAACAAAGACAGCTGGCTACAGGGTGACTGGTAGTCTTCATTGCGGTTCCGAAAGGCAAATTTACACATAGATGTATCCTCTTATAGAATGCGGTATTACCATTATTCAAGGCCTCTTATTGTATTAAGGTTCGAAGATTTGAAAAGAAGGTTGGTGTCATCAAAGAGTTGTAGAGATTCTTCGTTAGGAGCTATAGCCAGCCATTTTAGATAGGTATATTCTTCCTATCTGACTAGCTAGAAGCATCCGTTTGAGATTCATGAGTTTGCTGCAGACAACTTGAGCCCTCGAAAAGACGGGTCCAAAGCAGGTATGAGTAATGGCTTCGCTCCGCTGCTGAAACAACTAATACACAACCATAACAGTCAGAAGAGGAGTACACCAAACAGCTCAGTTCTCTCGTAGCTCAAGCAAAGTTCATTATTCAAGTTTAACTAAAAATTAGAATATAATCGTTAATTATATAAGGAGACGGGTTTTATCCACAATGCCTATAGACGATGTCTGAACTATAGATTTCCTTGTCGCTTAAGCGAAACATTTTCTCTTGGAAAGGCGAATGGCTGGGCGAAGGGGAAGCGAATCACAAACTACTTTCGTATATATGTTAGCTGCATGTTGCTTCATAAAATTACATTGCTACTGTTTCATCGTGACGTGACAATGAATGATGATATCACACTAGTCAGGGGTTAACCAATTTCGCTTGCTTGCAGCTATAAAGATTCTTGAGAGCGATACTCATGTTCTAAGCAGGGTGTTCGTTTTAGTTGTCTTGCGTTAGTTCCAGTTTTAGGAGAAGTCAAAGGCACACAGGAACCTAATTGTATCTATCTTGAACGTAATACTTCTGGTCAGTTGGTCTGAAGGCACACCTTGTGATTACCTTGTCTTAGCTTTGTTGTGGGTTAAGGGACAATTTACTCAGGACTGAGAAGTACAATGCTAGGCTTGATGAACAAGAGGTTAGAGCTACGTCGCTTGGATTTCAAGTAAAGGTAAAGAAGTAGAATATTTTGAAGCTAGCTCGTCACGCTAGAGCCATGAGTTATCTGGGCATCCCATAATCCAGTTGTGTAATGTCTAAGAAATAAGATCTCCAGGACAACTTTGAGATTAGAAGAGGCTGTAATAAAAAGCCTAGTTTTAGATGAGAGCAGAGGCCCTTATATAACGGTAGAAATGGATACCCTTGAGCTTAGCCGAGGGAACGGCGTGAGCCACTTTTAATGTGATACACGATTCATAACACACTTCTCGATACAGTAGTACAGGATCTTTTATAAAAGTCTTGAAATTATATCCCCACTTATATCGGCAAAACTCTGCCAAATCTCCCACAATCAAGCTTGGCCCACACTTTGACCCGCCAATTTCAGCTATTTGCCCACGAACCCACAAACATGATTAGATTATTAAATAAGAGGCCAACTGACATGAAAGCACAACAAACGGTCGGGTGGTGTAGTTGGTTATCACATCTCGTTAACATTTCACATTGTTGACAATATTCCGAGAAGGTCCTGGGATCGAGCCCCAGCCTGATCAAAGAGCTTTCTTTTTTGCCAGTTCTTGATAAATACAACACTCCCCTATTTAGTTTCTTTCTGTCTTCCGAGATCCTTTCAGCCATTTTGTTGTTAAAGATATCTACTAGTTGGCCTCGTAGTATATATAAATTAAATCTTTCATAAGTGAAATATGTAAATCCTTATAGTGAAAGTTATAATTAACCAATCAGATAATTAATATTTTTCGCATTAACCTTTTAATTTTAAGATTCTCGGGCCAACCACTGCAGTTCAGGCAGTCAGGGGGTTCTAGTACATCTTTAAAAGCCTTCGTGAGGAAGTACGTTCCCGTTTTCAAAAACATCTACTTAATGTATAGTATCGTGGTCGTATCAAAAGTTATGTCCCATTTTGGAACAATCAAGGATTATTAAGTGACCTTCTAGTGCGAAAGAAAAGTAGCAAAATGCTTTCCTGTTGGCCCGGTTTAATTTAAATGACTTTGTTGTTCTACTTACAGTATTTGGAATCATGGAAGGGACTAACAGAAAATCTTGGCACAACCAAAGGCATTGTTCTGAATGTCATAGAATAATTGCCAAATGGAAATCAGATTACAAAAATATGAAGAAAAGGGCCAGTTTCCGCCACCATTCTTGTCAACTAGCAAGAAGCTTATGCAAGACGCTTGGCTTCGCTAAATTTCTAAGCGGTTCCTACCTCTATCTTTCATGTGAGGAGCTCTGTTTTCACATGCATCTAAGATCTTCAAAACGATTTTAGCCTAACATGTATCGCCATAGCTTATATATTATATACGAAGGGACAAAGAAAAGACCCATACCCTGAAATTAATACCCTAGTGTATCTCTTAGACTCAGTCGAATAATAGCTCCGCAAAGCGTTTCTTCGCCTCCTCTGGGTCCCAGTCAACCAATATCCTCTCTTTCTTATCCTCCATTTTCCATTGCACAAAAGTTTCCATCGCCTCTCTCTCTTTCTCACTCAGCAAATCTACCCTGCTCTTCCATAGGTTGTCTTTGGTAACACCATCCTTCCTCTTCCCGAAGAACCTCTGATCCAAATACTTCCAAAATACCGTGTCGAACGCCCAACTATCTTTCGCCGCATAATCAAGCCAAAATCGACCTGTCTCCCAACTCTCGCGCATGTGTGTAGATAATAAGAATGTCACCTTCTCGGAGCCAGCATTTTCTTCCTTTTCAGCTTTCTCCATGGCTGACAAAAAGGTTCTCAGACGCATCCCATAGACCTTACACCAGTCATCAATACCCGTTTTCCACATCTCGGGTACCTCGAGGAGTAGCCACCAGGGACTATCAAGGGCAAACTGTGTAGGTGCCGCATATGTGAACTCCCAGTCGATGACTGCAGCCAGCTCGTCAGAATCATCAATCAGCATATTACCAGGTCTGAAGTCATCGGCCCAAAGCGTGAAAGAGTCCACATTACTCGGTGCTGGTGAAAGTTTGGAAGTCCAAGTTTCAGATTGTGCTGACCATTTGTCATTAGAGAATCCAAATATTGAAAGTTGACGATCTTTCGCAAGTCTTCGGAAGATTTGTCGTGCCACGTATTTGTTCCGACAGTCATCCTCGCTCCTCACAAGATCATTGTGTTGAAAGATGAGCTGTGCTATATGCATTTCTGCTAACGCAACATACCATTCATCAGCCGTACTGTATGTTTTGCTTTCAAGCGGAAGTACTGAACGCGGAATGTTTGCAAGTTGTAGCATATTGTTCATGTTTTTGCACAGAGGCCGCCCAGTGATCGAGAAAGTGTTGTCCTCACCTTCTGAGAGCGATCCAATGCGATTGAATGAAAGTCGTGAGAGCCGCAATAGGCAAAGAGCCGCTTTTGTGTAAAACCTCTCCAGCGAACTCTCTGAGATATCAGGGTCCAAAACAACAGGTATATCAGTGTTTTCTATATGTGCGCAGATTCGAAAGCTCATCAATCCACAATCTGGGATCCTCTCAAGAATCATGAAGGGACCAAGTTCTGACTCATCGCCATAGTAAAATACTTTTGGAGTCGGAATCTTGGTATACTGCTTGACATATCTCGCTGTGGCACCTTCATAGAGAGTCTTCTCGCTTGGAAATTGTGACACATCGGGACAAGGTAGCCGCATAAATACATCCGAAGCCATTCCTTCCACTTCAATTTTAAACAAGATATTGAAGCCACCGAGAAGCACAGGCGGCGAGAAGGTTACTTCGTTATCGAATTTGGCTGCCGCAATTGAAGCTGCAGTTTTGGATGTGCTTATTTTCAGAAGTCGTGCCTGTGATACTTCCCAAGCTTCGTCATTTTTGTCCCATGCCAGATTATCCAGATCTTCTCTCGCGTGGTCGTCATGGTCTTCGATCACAAGCTTTGCAATATTGAGTTCGTCGTCCATGGTGAGAATTTAATTGGCACACAGAAAGCATAGCTGATCTGCGTTCAGGTAGAGAATCCAAGGTCCTGTGGATGTGTTTGGGGAATGTTGCTTTATACTCACGTGATTCAAGTGTGCCGCAATAGAAACGTCCGTGCAATCACCCCATTGGCGAGCAACAACGACAGTACCTACCTCGTCCCTGCCTGGGTATCCATGAGTTCCGGAAAAGGTTTTCTTTGACTCACCAAGAAGTTGGTGTTGGTAGAGGTCGATACCAATAGCATGTACTTTCTGAACGCATTTGTGATTTTGTGGATACCACTAGGGTTGTTTGCAGCGCTTCCGTGGCAATCAACGATGTACTGACGTGCCGTAAGTAACCGATGATCAGTGATAGAAGTTATAGTAGTCGGTTTAAGCGCAGGGGACAACTTCTGATACTGGAATTATTCAAATTTGATTATATATAACGTTGGAGATTCAGCGATCAAATGATACGGAATTTTAACCGAGAGCCTAAAACTCTATCCCCTGGATAATATACATGTTTTTAGCAGAGGATGAGATACATGAGATACTGGCACCGGCTTAGTGCTTTTGAGAGTAGAAAAACGATAGATGGAACCTTAGAGGTGGAGGCGACGGCCTGCCTCACACAAAGAACCAACAACTCAAGGTCGCTTACCAACAACCGAGTTGAAGCTCTAAGCTGAGGCGTTCTTTCGATTGGCGATGCATTATCCCGAGTAAGTTTGGTGATCAGTTTGATATGAGGAATGTTGGTGATGGAATTTGGGAGAACGACAAAGGTATAAAAGATAGAGTATCTCTTTCATTTGTGTCATGAATTCATCAATTCGAACCCATCAAAACAAAGTTCTCAATTCATTCATATTAAATCTCAAACAAAACCAAGACACAGCTGAACCAGTCTCCTACTTTGGAAAATTACCTCGGGTTTCGCTCCACTCTTCCACTTCTACCCCCACCTCCTATAACTCCACAGATAAACAGGTAAGATTCTTAATGGTGCCTAAAGTACCCTTATTTATGACCTTCAAAGGTTTAATCTACCGAGAATGTCATCTTCTAAGAACGACGAGAGAAACAGCAACAATAGCCTCGAGATAGGGTTTGCTTCGGAGGATCTTATGTCTTATGCCGGAGATGTCAGCAAAAAGAGGCGTGACGAGGCTGTTGGAAAGGCAGAAAAAGCAAAAAGAGCAGAAGAAGAAGAAAAAGCAGAAAAGTTAGAAAAGGCAGAAAGAGCAGAAAGAGCAGAAAGAGCAGAAAGAGCAGAAAAAGCAGAAAAAGCAGAAAAAGCAGCAAATAAGAAGATGGAGGAGGAAATTCGAGCAGCGTACGAGGCTAACAACGCCGTTGGTGAAACCGCAAATAATAGCAGGCAAAAAAGGCGGGGGAAGGGAAAGAATTGATTGGAGGCTTTCTATGCGTCAGGGCAGATTCCTCGTTTGTGGAAGTCTGCTTGCGTTGATTTAGTTGTCTGCTTGCATATTGAAATCCTAGCAGTACTTTCCTGTCGTTATTCTAGTAAACATGGGGCGGTTGAGATCTACAAAAATTTGGTAATTCTATACAAGAAGAGTCTCTTATGAAAGATGTGTTCATTACTCGGCAAACAACTTGATTAGAATAAATATATGTGGTTTAGAATTATTACAGGTTCTTAAATTTCATGAAAGCTACTTATACGGGGACAAGTGAATTTCTTGTCCTGGAAGCTTAGTATAATGAGTATTTGTGGTGTATACAAAGTGATGACCTGATGTCTTACTATTCTTAGACCTTAATTATCTGTGACATTGTGTTGATATTGTTTGCAAAACCCCACTAATGGACTGAAATAACGTAATCATGTTTCTCTGATAAGATTTCTGTATCGACATAGCATTTTGCTTCACGCCTTGTCGCATGACGGCTAAGTCTATCAATCTCTCAAGTAGAAGACTGGCTCTCTTTTCAGCTGTAGGTGTGGTGAGATAAGCCGGAAATATTAATAGAACAAACCTGTCAATACCGGCACGGAGTGGACAAAAAAACGGCTGCAAATAAGCCCCTATTCATAACCCTTATTCATACGCGAAACCTGGCGACGAACAAAAAGCTCGAAATTGATCTTGCAGAGAAACTCTCAACTTTACTTATACATTGCTCACATACCACCATCTTCACAACCACAAAACGTGAAAGAAAGCTGTATAAAGTCATTTATTTTCGCAAAGAAATAAACTCTTGAGCAAATCGAGAAATTCCGGGGGACACTAAAAGCCCGATTACGGGCAATGTCCCACGCCATACATCTTGCAAAACCATGTATGACCTTCTTGCGCAGAGAAAGTACCTACCTAGACGTTGAATGCCATCCCAAGTATGATATACATGGCCCGTGTGAAGGCGTTGCGAGAATGATAACCGAGGTAGACAGAACCATCTTCCCCTTTGTCTTCTGGCCTCGGCTTAACTGAAAATTCAGGAGAAAACAATTCCATATGTGCCTGGATATATTGAAGAGAATTCGATATGGAAGCGACCATGCTTTCGACATCCAGAAACGTATATCCCATCACTCAAGCACTCCTGTCAGTATCTAGATACGATATAGCACTATATCAAGATTCCCAAGTCCCATAACCATAAGTGGCAATCAATTCATCCACTGTCAACTCCTTGTCCACATGATGATCTTCCCCCCTTTCTTCAAGCTTAGCTGCTTTCTTTTCTGCTCCTCTGCCCCTGGTATGTTGCAAAGCTTTGACAGTTGCTCTCTTCTGAACTCCACCTGAAAGAACCTTTTTAGAACTGTGGGTGGTTCTGCCAGCAGCGGAAGACATTCGGGTTTGCTTTTTGAGATGAGGAGGGTTGGCTTGAGAAAGCATGCTCTTGGGAGCAGTGGGAATAGATCTCTTCAATTGGCTAGGAGGTATGTCAGATGTACTAGCAATTGTATGTGCTTCTTTCATAGCAGAGGCAACTGTCTTCTCCAACTCAGAGATTGTCTCCGTCTTCGTGTCTTCTACCTGGATTCTCCGTTCGCTAGAGGATCCAACGGTAGATTCAAGCGACCTGACTTTGGTCTTCAATCTCTGCCGCCGGCGAGCATTCTTCAGCTGGCGCGCAGTAAGAGGGATATCTTGTGGGACAGAAGCTTCGCGATTGCCCTCTCCAGTTGGCGGCTTGCGAGGAGCAGATACCTTTGGCGGCTGCAGATAATCAGGATGCTTCAGAGCCCCCGGTGGATATCGCTTGTTGAAAGTTGACATATCACCCCACGCTGGATCCGCAACCAATGTCTCATCTCTAACCTGAACCTGGTGTTTAAATGTCGCCAAAAAGCCACGAGCTTCCATCCTCAGTGTATACTCTGCGGTCCATGGACGATGTAGACTCTTCGCGAACCCCATTATATAGCGATAGTCGATGCTTACTTTCAAAGGAGGTCGGTTGTGGCGGCATATTACGATAAAGTAAAGATCAGACGTGCTTGTGTAGGGATACTTGCATGCTTGAGGATCGCGATAGTTGTGCATTGTCGTATTACACGGTGGGCACCCAGTCATGTAGCCTTTGTTGTCGATCTTTTTAATGCAGAATTGCATTCTGTGGCCGACGCTTCCACAGTTGTTGCAGAAGGCATTGATTATTCTAGTGCTCTGGATGGCATTCCCGGCGCCTTGTGTAGGAGTGCTTCGATTTGTTGTGTATGTATTTGAGGATTGCTGATACTGAAGAACATTGGGTTGCTCGAGGGCATTGTTTTGAATGAAGGCGTGTGCTTGCTGGCTGTGCTGATGTGGCGGATACACCATTCCTCCCGTTTCCAGAAACACAAATTGGGCTTGTATATACTGTTGATTATATACTTGAGGTTGAATTGTGGCTGGTGGCATCATTTGGTGTCCTTGACTTGGCCAATGGCCCCATTCATCTCCATAGTCGTTCGCTTCCTGGGGATTTGGATGTGTGCCATTTGGTCGCGACCACATTATGAGAGCTGTATGGTCTTTGTTTGAAGGAAAATCGCACTTGATGCAAAGGATAGTTGTGAAGATCCGATCTGATGATTGAACTTCGATTGATGATGCGCGCAATTGGACCAAAAGGTATGCTGAAGCTTTTCCGACACGACTACGAAATCTCGCTTAGCTGACCAAGCAAATGTCAACACCCAAACCCAAAATGTGGGGAATTCGCCACGCTAGTCCTGAATTGGCTAGATCAAATCTCTTCCAGTCAATGTACAAACAGTAGGATAGACCTAAACAACACTTCACATCTAGATCCCATTAATTATCATAACAAGATAATCATTCTCAAAAGTCAACGAATAGGAATGGCAAAACTCAAGGCTGTCTTCCTTCTGGTTCATTCATGTAGCAGTGGAAGAAAAATTGGATTGATCCAATTAAATTCCAGAACTATGGAGATTTGAAGAGTAATCATCTTTTACCACTGATGTGTTAAGCCTACAGAAGCCAGATGTATTGGCAAATGCTGCACGTTTTAATACCCAATGACTTCCAGTTTGCATCCATAAACTTGCTTCCATAGATGCGATCATTTGAAATGGAAGACGGTGAATGAATGTTTGATTGATGCAGGGAAGATGTATTGGCAGGTGGTAATATATGGATCATTGAGGGTTTGGTCGGAATACAGCAGTGCAAGCACTAACTGTGCTAGCTTGTACTCTGGGGGACTCTGAGAGTTCACTTTAGGCACGCTTTTTAGTTTATTTCTTTTGTTCTATTTTTTTAGACTCCTGTTGCTTAAGTTGAGGTAGTTTGTGGGGTGTGTTGTAAGTGGAGGTTGAGGTGGGGTGCTGCTTTAATGTCGGAAAAACCATATCGGTTGTAAAGGAGGCAACGCCGCGACAGACTTCTCCTTCAACCCTGTGATTGTCTGTCGCGTTTCTTCCCTGGGGCATCTACAACAGACTTTTCAATCTGCGTCCAGCAGCGCTCTGCTAAGTCAACCATGGCGTTGAAAGTGTCGCATGTCATTGATATGTTCGGCAAATTCCTCAAGGATAAGACGATTCCCCTGGAGAAGAAAACCATTGAAAAGTTCCAGCAACTCGTCGGCGCCTGCCAATTTATTGCTTCGACGGAGCTTCAAGAGCTCGTAGAGCAGCCTCCTCCTCTGTTGTTGTTCTATCGCGCTGAAGTCGTTCTGTGGGGAACCTTTTGTTAGTATGGTCTATAATGAGTTCCTAATTCACAAAGCTAACAGTGACAGGGCCTGATGAGAGTTTCCCATGGTCTGACGATGGCCTTGACAAAGAGCTCCAAGATCTGAAAGACAGCCATTCCAAAGCACCTGCTTCAGAAGTAGAGCTTCAATCACCATCCGAAAAAACCACCGACAAAGCCTGCCCACTCATCGTCACAACTGATCATGATTCATCTGGTGCAATTACGGAGAACCCAGATTCGTCTGACACCGTCGCAGCCTTGTCGTATTCCACTATTGATGCCAAAACGCAAACTCTTGGTATTCAGCCAGCTGCTGCTCAACTTACACCATCCCCCGCTACACGACAGAACCATGCTGTTCCCAGAGATGTCGAGGAAAAAGAAGCAGAAATTTTGCGAGATCAAATCACTAGGTCAATTTGCGCAAAGGGTGCAGATGAGAGACTGCCAGAGTGGGCTCCCAATGGCGCTCCACTCCGTTCTGTCCGCTTTCCCGTCGATAACTTCAGTCTCCTCTACTTTGGTTTCAAATACAACAAATCATCTCTTTCAGCAAAGTTTTCACCAAAGCTCAACTTGGAGCATAACTACTGGAAGGGTGTCTTTGTTCTCCGTGCGGCTGATGTGATGCAAGGCGTTCATCGTGTTCACTATATGTGGATTGAGTTCTCTGAAGGTTTCCAACATTTGGCGGAGGTTAAGGAGTGGGCTTCTGAGGTGAAGAAAATGGAGCTGTTTTTGATTTACTTGCTGAACAATCTCATCAAGCGTCAATCTGACGGCGGCTTCACACTTGCGCTTCCCAAGGTTGATACAGCGTGGAAGGGTTTCGTTCAAGCAAGATATAACATTGGAAAGCCTGCGCTGAAGATTGAGCAAATCACTGAGGTGAAGGACTTGTTGATGGTTGTCAACACTGAAAGCAAAGAGAAGACCCTTGATGGAGAACATTAGATTCTGCAAGAGAAAAGGGATATCAGTGTAATGAACCTACGCTTCTTTCTCGTCTGTCAGATGCCGTATCATTAGTTCATGGTGTCTAATAAAACAATACATCAATGAAAAATCGAAATATCTTTGAAGCGTGAAAGGTTAGCTACCTTGAACTGAAATTTTAGTCTGTTATTAGGTGCTGCTTAAGGTTAGCTAAACTTTCACAACAAATCGGCCGTCCCTAAAAGATTATGTTTTCACCAGCTCTTTCAAATTGACGTTATAAACACAGCCTGAGTGTCCATCTAAAGGATACGATATCAACAATATACAACTGGTCACCATAGGGTACCAACCATAGGCGCAACAGCGGCTACATCACAGACCATTAGTCAAGAGACTAAAGCATTCCTCTATACACCCCTAGGTTACAACAACATCATTCTAAAAGCCTCAGATAACTAGAGTAGTTATACGAAAGATTTAGGATAATCTAAACCGATCTGTCCCTATTGACCTAAGTGGTTTGAGACAATCAAGCTGATTGTTCCAAGGAGTTTAGCACAATAGGTTCTTCAAGTGTGTGCAGAGTAATAGCAGGTGTGTTACGAGTCAAACCTGATGTTGATACTTATCAAGCACGGGGAAAAGGACGAAATCATACCATCTGTTTGAACATGAGAAAAACTTCAACACTACTATTTTCAGCTTCAGCACAACTTCGCAACCTATTCGCCACCTTAAATTCCTACAGATTTGTTGTCCTATCTTGCGGAGAGAAAGTTCTGTTACTTCTTTCGTAAATGCGATCAAATTTGTGAGTGACATGGGAGCTGGTTTTGGGTAGGGAAGGAGCGATTCTTACGGTTCAATAATTATCTCAATGAAGTTTCGAATCAGTGGCTCACAGTTTCTTTTTCTAGGGTCGTAGAAGTCAGAACGCAAACGTTTGGCCACAATATATGTTATTGAAAGTTTAACGGAACCCTAGGTTGGTACAATCAACGAAGAAGTGCAAACATCACAATGAGAGAACACCGCTGGCGGGCTTTACTCTGATACAGATGGACTCTGATCAGCTAGAAGAGTTGATATGTCATGAAAGAGATGCGATGTTCTTCCTTGTGATTACAACGCTGGCCATTGGAGTCGTGAACTTCATTGTGTGTTAGTTGTCAAAGCGGGTGATTTATGTGATATGTGGAGGCTTCCACGCTAGTAGAGACGAAATTGATTGCAGGATTATGAGCACTAATGGCATATTTAAATGATGTGGCTGATGTTTGGTAGTTGAACTGAAGTGGCGCTGTATGGGAGGTGCTTACTCTGGAGATGTATCTTGGGCTCCAACACGCATAATTCAATTACATTGTTAAATAGCTGACCAGAAGCTTTAAGGCCACCTCCCTTTTCTCTGAACTATGTATGACCTGAGAACTTCAATTGTGCTGTGATAAGGTTGGGGGGCTATCTAAAATCCATTCTTATTCCTATTCTAGCTATGGTTTTTGTCCATAGGTATCGTCGCTTGCACTGTACTGTAGGTAGTCATGCACTTGAGAAATAGTGTAATCGCAAGGCTAACATGAGTGTGTTTGGAAAATGGACATGAGTTGAGAATCGCATTTGAGCCATACGCACTCAAATGACGCTGTTTCTCGTCTATCGTTGGTAACACATTTATACTTGAAACAACACGTCTAGTTTACATAAACTTCTTTCTAATAATGCCCCCAAAAGTCAACGTCAATTCAACCATTGGGTGGAATCGAAAATAATGAGCAGTATATTTATGCAAGTAGGAAGCCAGAGAGAAAAGGCAATGGGCACCGAGGGAAACTAGAAGTTCTCATGTGATATGAGTCATTCGAGACACGTTAGTGGCAGAATAGTTTTCCGCCGGTGATTTTGCGACCGAACTAGTAATAATTGCGTAGATATTCATAATTTCTACAGGTACAAAATCAGAGAACCCCGCTGAGTCACTCTGTCATCCATACGTCTTTTCTTTCGTTCAGAACGCCGAGTCTACCAGATATCAAATTACCTTCCCGACTCTTCTATTCGCCCAATCTTCAGGTACTAGACACACCATCACATACAAAACACACTTTGAAGCTCAGCCAGTTCAAACCAGCCATCAACTTTTCAACAACATGGAAATAATTGATCCAGGCCTCGGGATGTTTTCCCTTCTACCATTAGAAGTTCGGAGAATGATATGGAAGCACTTGACACCCAACCTCCATGTCGGCCAATCTCTTCCCAGGAAACCAAATCGGTTCAAACCTGAACAGCAAATACTCCTTACAAGCCGCAAAATTTACGCCGAGCTAGCCAGCGAAGTTCCTTCTGGTTACAATGGCCACATAATCCTTTTCATCGTCAGCGCTCAATACAAATACAAATATTGGATTCAAGCAGTAAACTATAAAGGAGGTAGAACAGGGATTCGATGGTTTCTCAAGGACCTAAAAGATGCCACTTCAAGGGGGTTCGATAAACTACCTTGGAAAAGATTGCATGTTCAGATCCATATATTGGCACCTAAAAAAGAAGACGCTGGACAAGTCCTTTGCCTCAATAAGAAGATTGTGGATCTTGTTCAAATGCTGAAGCAAGCCAAGAGTTTCCGATCTTTCAGTATCGTTTTCGAATGTACAAGGGATGCCAGTTGGTTCGACAATGGCCGGCCGCAGTGTTCGATAGATCTAGGAGGATATAACAACGATTACCATTACGATTATGAGTATATCCTCCCATTGTTCCTACAGCTCCGGAACGCAAAAATGGTTGATATCCGTTCTAACGAAACTTCCAAAATAAAAAGGTGGAAGAAGCTGGGAATGAGCGACGCATTTATTCACACGCGAAAAGTCATTATGAAAAAGGTTATGAGCAAGTCTGAAGACGCCAAAATACAAAAAGATCTTGAATCCCTCGGTATAAAGGTAGAGGAAATATTGGATAACCTGCCATCAAAAACGGCAAATATGCTTCGGCTCGACCTCTTCAGCGGCTGGTATACAGATAAGCTGCATGGCGAGTCGCCCTACCAGGATAAGATGAAGAAATTAGTACTGGAAAGGAGGGTCAAACTGGCCAAATTGCACCAACGGTACCTGATGATGAGGGCGCATAATCCACTGTCGCTTGGAAATAAAGGCGTTTTCCCATGGATTGTCGAACGACCCAAGCCCGAGGAAATGGCCGCAGGAGGCTGGAATCGAGATGTATGGCACTCTGTTTACAAAAATGGAATTCCACCTCTAAACGACAGGAATATGACTCTGATGTACTATGAATGGGAAAGGAATACAACAGCTCAGATAATGGCCGGGAGTTTGTGAAGTTACATAGATTCTTTTCTTGGGTCGGTGGAGAGGATTTGGGACATGACTTTATTTAATATGTGTAGAATTATATTACACATAGTATAAGAAGTCCAAAAAAGGCAAATTGTATATTTGTTTACGTCTTTTGCCTCAGTACATATCCGTAGCTGTCTATGATCTGAGACGTGCACCATCAGTTTGGTGTCTAAGAAAGTCCGCTCGTGACACATCACATGTATAACGCACTCGGTCATTTCTCTACACACTCCACAGAAATATCATACTAAACATATAGCACAAAGTTTCTAGTTGGCCCAGCATAGCTAGGTCAAAAAGAACTGAAAAGTTTCAGGTGTTATAAGCTATCCACATATTCATTTTACTGGGCGATTCTTTTGGGATAATGTGGTTCTAACCTATGTGCATATAGATCAATGACCATGTCCCTTGTTGTACCTGGCCTGCTTATAGCGTAGCAATTGATATGTGGCAGTTGAGCGACAAGATCTATAGAGCTGAGCTTCTGAAGATAGACGTATAGGCGAAACAAAATAGCGAGAACTTTGAATAGACTTGGGACTGACTTTTCCGTCCAAGGTAGCGGACATGGTATCAGAAACTGCGGAACTGCAGCCAGGATAAAGTAGCAAAACGGCCAGACTGGGAAGGCACAACCCAAAGCCTGACCCAAAGCTTTCCAAGTTGAGCCGCGAGTCTTCTGCTATCTACTTTCATTAGTACTGATACAATTACGTCGTCGTTGATTTGGGAAAACAAGGGTTATGGGCTAATTCTGGTCCTTTTTATAGGATGTGAATTGAAATGGTGTGAAACCTTCTCTTCTCCTCTAGTTCGTCTGATTTACTATATAGGACAACCAATAAAATTGCCCACTGAAAGATTGACGCAACGCGAAATATTGTTCTACGTTTCTAAAGGAAATGAGAAGATGATTTCGAAGACACAAAAAAGGGAAAACGCTTACTTTAATATCTGGCGTAATGTTTTCAATTCTCTTTTACCTCCTGGTAGATATGGAAAGTAACAGATGGAAACGTTGTTATTCCAACCTCTGGCTTGTTGAGACGAAGTGATCTAAAAAGAAGCAGGATGATTAAATTAATCTACCAATTATTGGAGGGTGTTTTGCGTATCGGGGGTGACTAAGCAAGCTTTCATATATCGTTTGATCCATTTGATCACTTGTCCACAACAACAACAAATCCACTGATTGTTGTTGTACGCTCGCAAGAGTGATTGAATTAATCTACCAATTATTCTAGGATAACGGAAGGCATCATTCTACAGCGAAAGTTTGCATCAATCATTTCTTAATTGTCGACCAACGAGGGATTCACTGCTCACTTTTCTTGACGAGCTGGCGTCTACGGTTGTAAAATAATCGCTTCTCGTAAACTAACGACAGGGGCTGTCAGCGGCTACAGTACTTGTTCAGTGGCTGGTCCACCTCTGGCATGTGTCCTACCCTCCCCTGTAACCCTCCTTAGGCCGTGTCTTAGCTCCGCGACACGGCCTAACAAAGGCTACAACCCTTGTCTAGGACACCCTATTAAGCTATACCCTAGTTTTTTACTAGTATAGGTAAGCTAGGGTATAGTAACTTAGGGTTAAATTACTTAGTACTTATTATAATATATTATATACTATAAGATTACTAATAGTTATTNTACCTTAGTATTAGCTAGCTAGCTAGCTAGTTAGCTAAGGTTAAGTCTTTACCTTAGAACTAACTAGCTAGCTAGCTAAGGTTAAGTCTTTACCTTAGAACTAGCTAGCTAAGGTTAAGTCTTTACCTTAATATTAGCTAGCTAGTTAGTTAAGGTTAAGTCTTTACTTTTAAACTAGCTAGCTAGCTAAGGTAAAGTTTTTACTATAGTATATAATAAGCTAAGTAACTACTTATAGTAATTAATAATATATTTATAATT
>LT855419.1:2680562-2696199 GCA_900184765.1 Hymenoscyphus fraxineus
TAATAGATTTCTAATAAAGTAAAAAAAACTTTTATATAAGTTACTAACTCCTTTAAAATCTACGAAAGTTATACTTTTATACTATATTTACTATATCTAGAAAATTAAGCTAAATATACCTATAAAAGTAAAGGATTTATTTCTTTTATATTCTTATTTTAATAATATAAATCTAAAAACCTTTATAAGTAGATTTATATAGGATCTATAACTAATTTAGTTAAAAATAATATTCCCTAGCTAAATACTCTTATAAAAGTTATAAATCTTATAAATCTATTTATAAAAGAATTATATATAAAAGTTATTTATACCTAATATTAGGTATAGATAAAAGATACTATACTTATATAAGCCTACTTAGGTATAAAGACCTAAATTATATAAGAAAATACTCTAAACTATTTTAAACTATTCTAAACTATTTTAGAATAGTTTAAAGCGTTTTTAAACTATTCTAATTTCCTACTCTCTTACCTTCTTTAAGTATATAATACTATAGATCTACCTTATAATATCTATAACTATTACTTAGTCTATCTTTTAGACCTTCCTCTTAATAAAATTAGGTAATTAAATATAACTATCTAAATTATGTTTAGTAGCTATATATAGAAATACCCCTTATATACTATAGCTTTCTCGAGAGTATCTAGTCTCTATAAGTACTTTTCTACTCTAATATATAACTTTCTATAATTACTAAATATTACTATTAACCCTAAATAGCCTAGAAAGTCTTAGTTAAAGTATATCCGATTACTTAGGCACGTTATAATTACTTATTATCTCTAGGGGCTATATATAAAAGCGGGAATATTAACTAGATTACTAAAAAACCCTTTAGTTAAAGCTTTTAGGCTTAAATAAAATTCTAGAATTTATAGAAAAAATCCCTTAAAATAGCTTTACTTATAGCCTTTATCTAATTTAAGAAATTACTAGTAATAATTACCTTAAATCCCTTTAAGTAAACGACCTTCTAACCCTCTATATAGTAGTAATACCTCCTACTTTAGAAGATACTTATACTTATATTACTAGTACTATTACAAAAGAGGGTAAATATCTATAGTATTATATATATAATAGTATATAACCTCTACTACTAATTAAGGAAGGCCTAATAAACGATAGTAATATATATTACTATATACTCCTTACCTATTACTAAGTAATATATAGTATATCCCTAAATAATCTATAATACTATATTATAAATATATAGCCTACTATAGACCTATTACGTTAATATTAGTATTTATATATATAACTACCTCCTTATATTACTAATACTTATACTATCCTAGGTGATTATTATAAATTATACTCGAGCTTTAATACTACTTTAAAAGGTACCTTTATAAACTTATACTACGATATATAAATAGTATTCTTAATACTACTACTTTATCCTACTAATTTTATATAGATTAATATTTATATAGGTTTTTATAAATAGTAGAAGATTATACTAAGGTCTAGGTACTATTCCCCCTAACCTCTTATAATCTTAATATATATTATAAGACTTATAATACGTTCTCCTACCTTAGCTGCCTAGCTTATACTAACCTCTAAGGTAGTATTTTTATAGTTACCCTATCGAATTTATAGCTTAAGTTCTTAACTAAAACTCTTTATACTATATTTACTATCTCTAGAGGTTTCCTATTTAGTATTAATTATATAATAGTAGAGTCTTTTAATATAATAGTCTCTCTAATCTAGTTATACTTTACTACTTCGAACCCCTCTATAGACTATTTTATTAAGGATCTTAGTTTGTTCTAGAAGTTATTTAAACTTACTTTTAATTATAGCTCCTTAGATATTATTAGTTATATATTTTAAAGCTAGGTTAAAATCTTATTAGTATATCTTTAATAGAGCTTACTTAGTAATATACTATAGTAGAAGGAATAAATAACTAACTCTAAAATAATTAGAAGTACTCTAGAAAATTATTTAAAGTATATCTAAAAGATAACTACTTAGCTACTAGATACTTGCTATTTATATAGGGTAGAGGCTACTAACTTTAGTTAGTATATTAAAGATAAGTATAGACTTAAAAAAGAGTAGACGAAAAGACTTTAAAAGAATTAATAAGATATAAAGGAAGGGATATTATTATTTAATTATACTTATTTATAATATTTCTAATTTTCCTAGGATAAGATAGTAAGGGGAGATAATAAATAGATTTATAGTATAATTTTACTATAATTAAATAGTAACCTTACTTTAAAACTAACTTTTTAAAATATAATAATTATTACCTATTATAGTATTATACCTATTCTATATTAAGTTACTATAGCTTACTAAGTATTATACCTTCTTAGCTATTCCTCTTAAATTAATAATACCTTAGTAAAACTAGTAATAACTTTTCTAAAAGGCGCGGACTATAATACTAGTAATCTTAGAGCTATAGATAGTACCCTATAGCGTATAGAAGATATCCCTAGGCGCCCTTAGCGCCCTCGGCGCCCTCGGCGCCCTTCCCTACTACTCCCTAGGAAGGAAGTAAAACTAATAGAAGATACTATCTTCTAGACTGCCTAAGGGTTTTCCTAATAGGGAATTAGTACTCTATTATTTTTTATACTAAAATTTATACTAAAAAAGTCGTATATGTCCTTAATCTATATAAAGAAACCCTTAGACGGTCTAGGAGATAGAAACTCTACTTAAAGGCTAGTAGATTTTATAGAGGCTTAGCCTTAAGTTAGGGCCCTTTTATATAGTATTAATTCTTATAGAATTTAGGTCTTTTCTATCTAGATTCCGACTACCTTAGACCTATATGTTTTTTTACTACTTTATAGTCTAGAAGGGATAGACCCTCTAAGAAATATACTCTAAATATATATAAAAACATATAATACCCGCCGTAGGCTATCCTAGGGTATAAAACTATCCTAAATATATATATTCTCGTATACTAATAGTAGACGTAAAACCTTAAATTATATACTAAAGACGTAGTTCTTATAGAGATATACTTATAAATATTATAATATTAAATCTACTTTATTCTTTTATAAAAACCTATAACTATATATAACTATCTAACTATATAATAAGCAAGATCTAAACCGCTTATTATACTAAACTCCCCTTATACTACTTATATCTACTTATATAATCTATAAAAAATATTCTATAAAATATTCTAAGAAATCTAATTATACTACTATCCTCTAAGTACTAAGAATAGTTTATATCTACTATAAAGAATCCTTTTATAATAAAGAACTCCTACTTCTATCTTCTTTAATAAATCTACCTACCTAGATCTAATTATATATCTTATACTTATAATAAATACCCCTATAATAAATACCCCTATAAAGAACTACCTCGAGCTCTATCTTATATATACTAATCCTAGGATTAATCCTAGCGTTATCCTTATATCTTATCTAATATACTATAAATAGATTAAAGTTAAGGAGTAAGTTAGGTAGGCTATTTTAGATAAAAGAGAGTAGACTAATAATAATATAGGGGTATAAGGATTAAGTAACTAGATTAAAAATACAAATCTAATATAGATAGCCGTTATCTATCTAGATCTATTACTAGTTATAAAATATTAAAAAAAAAGATAGTAATAAGGTTAAATTAAATAAATTACTCTACTTTAATAATAAGAAGAGTTTTAATAGTAAAAGAATAAACTTTTATAGAGAATTCTAAGAAAAAGTAATAGTATCTTCTAGTTAAAACATTATCTTTTATCTAAATCTTACTTTCCTTTATAATAGTTAGTCCTTAATTATTAGTTTAACTAAATATATTTCCTATTCTAAAAAGCTATATTATTCTTAATATAATCTAAGTACTAAATTTACCTCCCTNTTATATATATACTAATCCTAATATTATTCTTTTATAATCTTATTTAATATACTAGTATCTTCTTAAATTAATCCTCTTATTATAGAGGATAAGGGCTATAAAGTTATATATATTATCCTATACTATACAAACCCCTATTAGATACCTCTCTTAAAGAAAATTATAATATCCTTAAATATTATAAGAATTAATCCCTAGCTTTAAACTTAATTAAATTTTTAATTTTAATTACCCCCTACCTCTTATATTACCCCCTACCCCTTATATTACCCCCTACCCCTTATATTACCCCCTACCCCTTATATTACCTCCTACCCCTAATATAAAAGGTAAGAAGATAGATACCTTAATAAAGTCTTTTTATAATATCCCCTACCTCTAGCCTTATATAGCGACGTTATAGTTAAGGTTATAGTTAAGGTTATAGTATACTAATAGGAGAATTAGGTAGACTATCTATATTAGATCTTATAATATAAGGCTTAGTTAGTATAGATTTTTAGATTAACAAAGTTAAGACCCTAAAGGTAAAGATAGCTTTACTTTCTTTATCTATTTCCCTTGTTTTATCTATTTTATTTATATTATTTATATTATTAATATTATTTTTACTTTTAATTTTATTATCCTTATAAGTTCTTTATATTTTAGTAAAGGAATTAATAGTACCTAGGTAGTCTCCTAATAGGCTGAAATTTTCTACTAAGGGAATAGTAAGATCTAGTCTAAGTAATATTATAAGCTTAATTATAATAGTATAAGAGCTATCTAGGAGGTTATTAAATAATAGAGGTATTAGATCTAGAAAGTCTACTCTACTAGAGGTATTATCTTATAAAAAATTATTAATATTAAAATATATATAAAATATATAAGGTAAGATAGTATAAATACTAGAGATATTTATACTAGTATTACTTCCTATTATATTATTACTTATAGGTTTATATAAGGCCTTTAGAGTTAAAACTAAGGTTTTATTACTAGTATCTTAATTTTTATTTAATAGTCTAGTTACCTCTAGAATAGTAATAGCTATTACCTTCTTACTCTCTTATTTTTCTATATCTAGAGTATAATTATTAGTAACTAAAGGTAAAAGATATTTTAAGATAGGCCTACTTACCTAGTAACAAGTCTTAGAGGGTTATTATAAGTGTTCTAATATATTTTAGTAAAAGATAGTAACCCCTCTAAGCTAGTTCTTATTAGATATTTTTAAAAGTATCCTTACTAAAGGTATTATTATATATTTTCTTATACTCTTTCTTCTATTATTTAGTTATTTAAATAGATATTAAAGCTCCTTTTTTATACCTTTTTTTTAATAATATAAATTTAGCTTAGGGAATTTCTATAACTTTACTATCTACTAGAATATTAACCTTATAAGCTTTATTAATATCCTTAAGGCCTAGAGTAGCTATAGTAGATCCCTCTTTCTTAAACTTAGTTTTAATACTACTTTACTTTTCTTTCTTATCCTACTCCTTCTATTATATAGCTTTCTTATAAACTATTTATATAAATTTAAGTAACTAAGTAAATATATTATTACTTTTACTATCTTTTCTACTAGCTTTAATACTATATTTCTTATAATAATACTAATACTATAATATATATATATTTATTAATTTAGTATAAAAAAGATTTTAAATAATAGAGTAGTATATAAGGTTATTATACTTAATATAGTCTTAAATTTTTTATATATAGTAATAAGTAGATAGAAAAGGAGATTTTAGAGTACTAGGCTATATTAAGGCCTTTAAAGTTATAATTAAGGCTTTAAAATACTTAATAGTTAAGTAGTTAAAAGGTATTAGTATACCTTTAACTAATTTAAGTATTAAGATACTAGTAGTTAATAGTAGGTTAAGATCTAAAGGTATATAGATATTATCTATAGTAAAGATATTATATTAACTAGTTATAAGTTATAAATATAGAACTTTAATCTATATATTTAGTAAGGAATTAAGAGGTATAAAAGGGTAACCCCTCTTATTAAGTAGCTCTAGACTATTTCCCTTATTCTTACCCTATATCTATTAAGCTCTCTTTCTCTTAGAAGTTACTTTCTTCTTCCTTTTAGGATTTTTATTATTTAATATTTATATATTATTAATTATAGTATTTATCTTTTTAGGGTTAAAGTAGTAGTTCTATCTACCTATAGGGCGTAGGTTAGCTAGTAGAATAGTAAAATAAAGGATAATAAGTTTATTACTACTAGATATAAGTATTTTATAATTAGGTTACTAGTTAGTTTTATTAGTACTAGTATTATAAGAGCTAGTATCCTAGGAATATACTATATTCTATCCTCCTTCCTCTACTATATTCTCTCCTCCTCTACCCCTAATACTACTAGCTTCCTCTACTATATTCTCTCCTCCTTTACCCCCGATACTACTAGCTCCCTCTACTAGCTTCTCTCCCTCTACTAGCTTCTCTCTCTCTACTAGCTTCTCTCCTCTACCCCTAGTAGCGGCTAGCTTCTCTCCCTCTACTAGCTTCTTTCCCTCTACTAGCTTCTCTCCTCTACCCCTAGTAGTAGCTAGCTTCTCTCCTCTACCTCTAGTAGCGGCTAACTTCTCTCCCTTTACTAGCTTCTCTCCCTCTACTAGCTTCTCTCCTCTACCCCTAGTAGCGGCTAGCTTCTCTCCCTCTACTAGCTTCTCTCCTCTACCCTTAGTAGTAGCTAGCTTCTCTTCCTCTACTAGCTACTCTCTTCCTTCTATAGTATTATTTATAGATTTTAGTTTCTTAGTAATAGACTTCTTAGTAGACTTCTTTCTCTTAACCCCCTTTAGAATAAGTTATAGTATATATTTTATTCGAGGCCCTAATAGTTAAAGATCTTAGTCTTATTTCTAAAGACCTAGAGTACTAAGCCTATATACTAAATCTTCTTTACTTATTAGCTTATTATATTAATAATTTTAATAATTCTTTTTAATCTTAAGTAGAATACTTATATTTACTAGAAGTATATATAAGTTTTAAGTTACTTAAAAAAAAAAAGGAATTATACCTATAGGTTAGTATAGTAAGTGCTAAGGTTAGAATAGGTATTACTTTAAAAGAAAGGTAAAGTAGTAATAGATTCTAGTAGGTTTATATTAGAGGTAAGAGTTTAAAGTAAGCTTAAAAGTAAGCTTAAAGGTAGTAGATTATAATAAACCTTACTAGTATACTATAGTATAATAAGATAAGAGGGCTGCTTACAATTACTAGTAAATAACTTTTATAGGTTTATAGTAAGAAGGAAGCTTATTTTAAGTATTAAAGTCTAATTTAATAAATAATAAGTTAAAGGTTTAGTAACTAGTAGGACTAGGTTAAAGGCTATAAGGGTAGTAGCGCGTAATACCCTACTAGGTCTAGCTTAGTATAATCTTTTAGCCTAGCCTTAATAAGGCTTATATATAATATCTTTAATCTATAATCTACCTTACCTACTATACTACTACTACTATATACCTACTATAACCTCTATTTTAAGAGAATTAGGCTACGTATAATACTTATTCTATTTAAGTACTTAGTAAGATACTTTATCTCTACTATTATTCTTTATCTCCTTACTAATCTCTTAAGTATAGGGTAATCTATATCTATCCCCCCTTTACTAGGTCTTAACTACTACTAATCTCTCTATAGTAGGAGGTATCCTATATATATATTTATATAAACCTATATTACTAAGCTAAAATAGTATATTTTTTTACTACTATATATTCTTAGTTATTTTATACTTATACTTTAAGATATAGTTATTATTTAAGGATTTATTAGATAACTTTTATATACTCTACTAATAATAGCCTTATAATAATAATAATAATAAGTTAAAAGAGTTAGTTAAGGAATTTAAATACTCTTTTAATAATTTCTTAAAATAGTATAAGATATTAGAAGTAAACCTCCCTATCCTTAAATAAACTACTTAAGTAAAAATAGCTAACTTTAACCTCTTAGACTACTTTAGTTAATACTAGTACGTCTTTTACGCCCCTACTATCTACTATATTATATATACCTATAGCTATAATAGTAGTCTATCCTCCTTCTCCTATAGTTTCTATAGCTATAATAACCTTCCTAATTAGTACTAATATACTAAGAATACCTTAGTAGACTCTTACTATAAAGTGTATTAGCTACGATTTTAAGACTCTAACCCCTAAGAGATAATATAGGAATAGAGAATACTAGTATAAAGGACTACTATTACTATTATTATATTTACTAACCTAGTACTTTTAACTTTTACTAGTACTATCTATTATATTATCTATATTATATAAATATAATCCTAACTTTAGTAATAATACTTTATCTAAATTACTAGGTAAGAAGGAATTTCCTATAATAGTAAAAGACTTATAAATATATAAAAAGTTATTATTACTTTAGTAGGTACTTAGATAAATAAATACTATACTAAGTTATATTAAAAGATTATTAGGCCTTACTAATATTAGAGATAATTTTATAAATAATATATTCTATACTATATATAAATATACCTTATAATTAGCTTAAACCCTAAAATATTATTATATTAGGGGTCTTAGATTAAGACTACCTTTTATTATTAAAAGTACTATAAACCTACCCTAGTCCTTAGTTCTTTCGACTTTTACTAGAGTATATAAGTAGCGCTAGGCGTACCTCTAGTAAGTTTAAGAACTAGATATACTTAAAGAGTAAAGAACTATATAATACTAAAAGAGAAAAGTATCTAAGGCCTAAGGGTAGAGAATAAGAAAAGAGAATAAGAGATATATTAAAGAAGTAAGAGCCTAGTTACTATAGAAGCTATTTAATTTAAGTAGTAATAATATAGTAGAAGTAAATATTTAATATTTTTTTCTCTCTTATTTTCTTTCTTATATACTTTATATATATTTTATAGCGTTTTATTAGTAATCTAATAGTAGATAAGTTTACTATTTAAAGGAATAAAGTTTAATATTAGGAACATATAGGAATAGGACTTATATATAATAAATAATACTATTATTTTTTATTTTTAAAATTCTTTTTTTAATCTTAAATTTTTACTTTATAAGTTAATATCTTACTTAAAGTAAAAATAATAGAAGATTCTTTATAACTTATTTTTATTAAATTTAAGTATAAAGTATTATTAGGGGAGTCTTTACTAGTAGAATAGTTTAGCCTATTTTTATGTTTATATATTCTTAGCCTTCTTTATATACTACTTATACTTCTTTCTTAATAAATAATAACCCCCTTAAAGGTAATATTAACCCTACTATTTACCTTCCTTTAATTTAAAAGTTAATAGTTAGCTAGAGTATTTGTATTCGAATATTCTTTAATAGTTACTACCTTAGCTTACCCTTTTATAGGACCCTAATTATTAGATAAAGTAAAGATCCGACATTTACTTATAGTAGGCTTAGTAGGAGCCGAAGTAAGAAAAGAAGGAGGACTAGAGAAAGAAGGAGATCTAAAGGAATCCCTTACTTAAAGTAGCTAAGAATAACTTAGAAGAAATATATATAAAGTTTCTTATATAAGTAGCTATAGAAGAGTAGAATACTTCCCTCCTCCTCTACCTATATAATTACTAGTAATAGATTTTTAAGATATTATTCGAAGATTACTTAGCCTAATATAAGATAATTTAGAAAATAGGGTAGAAATATATAAAGATATACTTATAAAGTAAGAAATTATATAAGGAAAACGCTCTACTTCTCTTACTTTCTTAACCTATATAATTAGTAAAAATATATATTTAGGTTATATTATAAAGAATATAGAAAGATTATAAATAATATCCTTAATCTTTAATATTATACTTAATACTATTACTTTATTACCTTAAAGAATTATTCTTTAAATTCTAGATCTAGAAGCTAGTATAACCCTTACTATTACTTTGTTGTCTTATAGAATTATTCTTTAAATTCTAGATCTAGAAGCTAGTATAAAGGTCCTTAATAAATTAACTAATTTATAATAGTTATTAATAATTACTTAAAGTAATAAAATCTTTAAATTCTAGATCTAGAGGCTAGTATAAAGGTCCTTAACAAATTAACTAATTTATAATAGTTGTTAATAATCACCTAAAGTAATAGAATTAATAGTTAGTCTTACTAGCTCTTTAATAAGTATAATAAGTAAGATAAGTAATTAGAGGTATTCTTTAATAGTAATATAAAAGGAATCCTAAACTTTAGGGTTTACTAGAACTTCTAGATTATTAGATTCTAGTTTCGTATATATAGGTTTTATAGAGGAGACCTACTATTAAGAATTTAACTAACCTCTTTAATAGTAAGAAGTTTACCTTGTTCTATAGGGCTACTAATTACTCGGGATTTTATTAACTAATACTATTAATAATATAAAGTCTAGGTTTATATTATATAGGGTAGTAAAGAAAATATCTTTAGCTAACTTAATACTATTAGAAGTATACTTAGAAGTATAGTTAGAAACCTCTACTAAGATAATAATACTATACTTAAAGAGTACTACTAGGATCCTTTTATATATAGTACTAACGGTTAGTAGCTTATTAGAGATCTTAAAGATATAAAGTACTACTAGGATCCTTTTATATATAGCGCTAATAGTTAGTAGCTTATTAGGGATCTTAAAGATATAGATAAGAATACTAGTACTTTAGGTGCCTTTATTATTCCTCTAAAAGCTAAATACTTATTACTAGTTTTATAAACTATAGTTACTTTATAAACTTTACTACCTAATTTAAATGTTCTTTAAGGAAGTAAATACGCCCTTTTCCGGATTATAAGAAGTTTTCTATATAGGATTTAATAGGCCTATAAAAATACTCTTTTTAGTACCTATAAGGCTACTTTATAGTATACTAGAAATTCTTTTAAGTAGTATTTAATAGCTCTTAGACTTAAACTAAGTTCGGAAAGACAGCCTATAGTTTATAACTTAGGGCTTATACTATATTTAAAGTTTTTTTAAGCTATAATATTATTAAAATGTTCAAGTATAAAGGTCTAAGTACTACTTCTTATATTATTAATAATAAGATAATATTTAATAGTAATAGTAGTTATTCTAGTTTTCTAGAAAGGGTACTATATAAATTAGCGCGGTAGTAATTATCTAGGGCTAGAGTATATTACTATAGCGAATAATATTTTATAAGAATAGTCTCTTAGGGTTAGAATTATCTTTAGAAGCTAGAATTGTCTTTACTTCCTTTAAAAAGGCTTTATAATATAATTAAGGAATATTTTCTTATAATATAATCGAATATACTATATAAGTAAGGTAGAAGATAGAGAATTAGTCTATAAAGGTATTAATATAAGTTTTTATCTAGGTTTAGTACTAGTTATAGTATAGTTAAAATACTAATAGGCCTCTATAAAAGCCCTTATTTAAGACTATAGTAGGTTATGTTATTAATATTAGTTTTATTTATAATCTTAATTTAGGGATTAATATATCCTTAGAAGTATTAGAAGGGTTATAATATTATAGATATCTATAAGGTAATTAGAAATAAAGTTACTAATACCTAAGTACGTCTAGTAAATAAAGGCGTAAGTTGTTTTATAAATTAAATACTCTTATTATTAAAGGTTATATTATTATTAATAGTATAGAGTTTATTAGAACATTTTATAATATATATACTTATTAATTTTATAAGATAGGTATAAAACCTTTAATTATACTTATATTATTAATAAGGATTATAATTTATATTAGATATATTTATTAAAAGAGGATAGGTATAAAACCTTTAATTATACTTATATTATTAATAAGGATTATAATTTATATTAGATATACTTATTAAAGGAGTAATATAAAGGGCTTGTTAATAGAAAGTCTACTCTTATATTAATTATAGAATTATTAACATTTTATAAGTATTAAGACTAGATAGCTTAAGGGCTATATATTAAGTTACTACTAATCCTTAAATCTTAAGGTATAGCTTTTAAAATAGTATATTTAGCGTAGGTTTCCTAGGGCTTATAGCGTAGTAGTTTTATAGCGAGTCCTTTACTAGGAATAGTATATTTTATTACGTAGGCTAGTAGTTTAAAAGGAAGAGAATAGTATAGGAAGGGATTAGTTTTCGTTTATAGGTAGTTTTATATAGTAATAATATAGGATTATAAGATTTATATATATTTTATTTATTATTTAAAAGTATATTTAAGGAATTTTTTTATTATAGTTCTTTTAAATAGAAGTATCTAAATTAAGTATTTTAGGGATACCTTTAACTAAATCAGGTATTATAAGAGTATCTGATTTAAGTGTTTTACTCCTACTAAGGGTTTAGTATTCTATATAGTAGGAACTATAGGTTAGTATATTAACTAATAATAAGTTGTTATTTAAAGATTTATTAGATTATAAGGTAGAAATATATAAGTTAACTCTACTAGATATAATTATTATACTATAGAAGAAAATACTATATCTTTCTCCCTCCTATAAAAAAGAACTTAGATACTTATAATTAAAAGGTAGGTTTTCTNTCCGGAGTTTATAAGGAATACCTAAGTATAGAGTATAGGCTAAGTTCGGGTTTCTTACTATATATAAAGAGAAAACCTAGATAAAATATTTAAATAATTAAGCCTTTAATAATACTATAAAAGAAAAAGTAAAACTAGGAAGGATATACCTCTAAGCCTAGGCGTTAAGTAAAATAAACAAGAAGGGCTATAAGAGACTAGTTCAATATAATATTAGTACTAGTAAATCTCTTAATAGTATAGTAAACTTTATCTAGACCTTTATTATTATTATTTAAGAATAATCTTATAATAAATTTTAATAATAACTCTAATAACAAATATAATATTAATAATAAATAGGAGGATTTTAATAAGATTATAAGAAAGAAAGGGAAGCCTCTTATAAATAATATTATAAGCCGAGTAGTAAGGATTAAGAATTAAGAAAAGGTTATTAGGAAGTTTATAGAAGTATTATTCTAAGAGGTATTAAAATACTTTAAAGAGTTATATAAACTAAGGACGTTTACTATTCTATATATTAGTAATTAAAGTATAAAATCTTAGTTCTTTATAAAATTAAAGAATAAGTTAATATTAAAATAGATAGAGCCTACGAAAAAACCTTTTATAGTTATAGTTATAGATAGTCTAAGGGCGCTATAATAATTTATAGTAGATATTTTCTATTAGCTCCGATTCTCTTAAACCTAGGCTTCTATTTAGATTTACTAGATCTATTTAATAGTGTGTTTACTAGAGAATCTATCTCTAAGTATACTTTTATATTTAGTTTATAAGACTTTTATATTAAGAAGGGTTAATATTAGGTACTAGAACTAAAGAAGCTATAAAAGTATATATATTTTAATTAGTTAAAGGCTACTAAATTATATAAAAGTATACTAGATAATAATCTTATATTAAGTATACTCCCTATATACTAAAGCCTAGTAACTAGTAATATATAGACCTTAGAGGCTTTACTAGAAGATATATATCTAGTATATTTTTATAAGATAAAGATAAAGAAACAAGGTAATAAATACCTTTATAATATCTCTATTAATAAGAATTTCTAATATAAAAGAAAGAAGAATAAAAGTAGAGAGGTAGTATAGATTAAACCTAGGAGTAATTACTTTATTTTAGATAAAGATAGAGATAAATATAAGTAAAGAGTAGATAAGGATAATAGAAATAAGTTAGACAAATATTTATATATATTTTAAGTAATAGCTTTAGTAAAAAAGATATCTTAGAAGTTTAAGAGCTTAGATTAAATAGGTCTTATAAACTATATATATTAGTATAGAAGTATACTTTAGTTAATAAATCTTTATTAGAGTAAGCGTTTTAGGAATATAATATATCTAGTAAAGTTAATAATTAACCTACTACCTACGATAGATATCCCTATTATTTTATAATATAATATTAGTTATAAATTTAGGCTATATATTAAACGTAATTACCTAGATATTATAGTAAGAGTAGAATATACTATAAATATATTTTATTAGTATATATATTCTCTTATATATTAGCTAGAGTATAGCCTATACTAGATTATAAACCTTAGCTTTAGTAATAGAGAAGGTACTAAAAGAGATTAGTTAATAAAAGCGTATCTTATTAGAGTTTACTAAGGAGGTTTAGTAGTAGCTTATATAGAATTTTTAGATACTTAGATAAAATACTAGGTTAAGCTTTAGCGTCTAATAATTAGAAAAATATTATAAATTAGACTAAAGAAAACCTTAGCTATTATTAGATAGGTAGGTATAATACTTAAGGAAATAAGATAATATATAATAAGATAAGGAGATATTAAAGAAGGAGTAGATATTAATAATATATTAATAGCTTTATTAGAGAGATAATAAGAATAGTTTTCTAGAAAGAAGTATATAGAGATATTTAAATAAAAGAGACAACTATATAAAAAGATTTAGCGCCTAATTAAACATAAATAAGCAATTATTATAAGGTTTAATACTATATTTAAGAAGGATCTAGTAGATATCGATAAAGATTATATAGTTCTAATAAAGAAGCCTAATTAGAAAGCCTTATAGGTGATTTAGTATCTAATAGGAAAGCGTACACTTCGCGAAATAGTCTTAGATATAAGGCGGGAGGTTAAAGAGAAGTTAGAGTAGGCTTAGATAAGTAGAGATTAATAGGACTATAAAGAGATAATAGGACTATATTAATAGTATCTTAAATTATAAACTTAGGCTTAGATTAAAAAGGGGGTTAGAGTACTTTATTACTAAGTAGCTATATAAGTACTATAATTATATAATATTCGGAACTATTTTAATATAAGAGGAACTAGAAAAGCTACTACTTATTTTAAAATATTATAAAGGAGGCTACTATAAATTAAAGCGCTTTTAAAAAAGTTAAAAAAACTTATCTTAACTTTATTAAAGTACTAACGCCCTTAAACTATTCTAATATTATAAAACCTAAATCTAGCCGAGCTAGAAGTCGAATTAAATAAGATAATATAGCTATTTAAATTAGCTTACGCCCTTAGAACTAGTTTATATATTAAGGAAGGGGAAAATATTATAAATACTTTAAGCTTTTTATTTAATATTTATATATTATAAGGTATTAATATAATATAACGAGTAAAGAGGGGGGAGGAAGAGATAAAGTTTATTTAACGTAAATAGGTAAGATCTATAAGCTAGTATACTAAAACTTTAAATATACTTCTAATTTGTTTTAAGACTCGACTAGATTTAGAAAGTATTAGTAGAGAATAATACTACTAATTAGAAGTTAAAATAGTTTAGTAAATCCTTATAGGCGAATGTCTATATAAGAATAGGATTAAAACAAGCTTAGAGAGAATAGAAAAGAACGTTAATATAAATAGTAAAGTTAAAAAGAGATTAAAAGGTATATAAGGATTCTTTAAGAAGTTCTATATACTAATAGCTTTCTAGGGTTACTAGAATTAGTATATAAGTTTCTACTTATACTTAAAAGAGTAAATAATAAAATAGGTAAGGAAGGGTTAAAGTATTATATAAATAATACTTCAAGGGTAGAGGGTAAAGGGAGCTATAATAGCGAACAAATTAAGGAGTATACTAAGGAGGTTAATAAAATTAAAAAGGAGGGAAGTCTTAGTAAAGGTATTTCTTTATTAGTAATAGAGTAGAAATATATTTACTTATTAATAAGGTAAAAGGTTTATTTTAATTAAATATAAGAAATATAAATATATATAT
>LT855419.1:2701405-2724382 GCA_900184765.1 Hymenoscyphus fraxineus
GCTGGTCGGTTGGTGTTCCGGTCTGCCGCGGAATCCACAATTGTGGGGCCAGGTTGTGCAGAATTGCCGAATCTCAACGCCGACATGGGCCCCATTTCCCGCACTTTCATTGGTGGTAGAAGAGGAAGGTAGAGTTATGCCATATTTGCGTTACATCGGCCTGTTGGCACTTTCACTACCTCAGATAACACTGTGCCGATAACCACAACCGTCCAGCCCGCAGATTGAGTTGATTGGTGAAAGAACTCCATGGTAAGATCTTACTACTGCGGAGTAGGGTACTGTGTACCCGATAAGGGCCATGAGCCCGAAACCAACTGCTTCAAGGCAACCCACATAACCCTGATTTGAGAAAAATCCAACACGGATGTAAATCATCGCCTAAGATAACATGGCGGGTTGGATATGATCCATGTGATATCTTCGTAAGGAAAAATGAGGAAATAACAAAAGACCCCAATTCCCCAATTCCCCATCACCTTATTGATATATCTTCTGCTGCGTTGTGGTCGAGCACGACGTCCGACACGAGCATCTGTTGCATCATACTAACCCTACACAATTGATTATACTGACTATCTTGACCATGGGCCTGTATATTTACATGGGACCGGGACTGGTTCTCGCAGCAGGTGTGGTATTTCCCATCGTTGGAGGAATCCTCATCGCCTTTCGGTTCAGAATGAAGATGAAAAACAACGTGAAGCTTGGGATCGAGGACTGGCTTGTAGTTCCCGCCTTGGTAAGTGAGGATGACAACATCTTTGAGCATTGTCACTAATTATGTTTCGCAGACTTTGTCTATTGGGATGGCGATAGCTACAATTATAGGTAAATAAAGCGAAATATGTACCAAGTTGTACCTAGCTAACCAGGGAAAAAGGAGTTTCCGCAAAGTCGGTAGGCTATAATACACCTCCGAAAACGGAACTAGCATACCAAACGTACACTAGGGCCAAAGGAAGCCAGGTAAGATGCCAGGAAACACTGTTCATGCAGACCGCGTATTTTGCTAACGGGGTTTAGAGCTATTGGAATATAGAATGGATGCAGCCATTGGCTTTGGGATGTATTAAACTAAGCTTCATATTTTTCTATCGCAGGATATTCAATGTGGGCCCCAACAAAAGCGTTTTCAATATTGTCTCGATTGCCGCCATCGTGCTCATGATAATCTGGATGTTTGGAATCTTTCTCGCAGTGATGCTCATATGCCCTGGGCATGTTTCTGCCTTCTGGGGACCAGCATCGGTCAGACAGAAATATTGCTGGTCGACCATTAAATTCCTCTATGCTTTCACGTGGTCCGATGTTGGGACGGATCTAATTGTCCTTTTGATGCCTATCCCATCGGTAGTTCTGATCTTCTTCTCAATCTTTTCTATGCTAATGGTTGCCAAACGTACTTAATCTACGTTTGCCCACACGAAAAAAGATTGCAGTCCTCGGCGTGTTTGCTGTTGGAGCCATGTATGTTATCTTAGACCACATGGATCTGATACTGCTAACTCCTTATAGAACTGTTGCCGCTTCAATAATAAGGGCGGTGTTTTACTTGGAGCTTATCGCCAGTAGGTTCCCTGGGGTATTCGATGAGTATTGTAATGTGCTAACCTTTTGGCAGCGGAAGGCAACCCCAATAGTAAGTAAAGATTATATCATATATCGAAACTGTTATTAACCATTGATAATAGTGATCAACACAAATGGCCTATACTGGATGCTCATGGAGACTGGCTTGGCTTTGATTGCTGTGAACCTTCCTCCACTTTACGGCACTGTCAAGGACGGGGGAGTTGAGACGGTTGTTCGATCCGTTCGGAGTTTTACGTCTATTGTTTCAACTAGCTCTCGAGCCAGCTCTAAACAAAACACCAAAGATCCTAATGTGCACAAAACAAGTCGATCCTCCAACGGGCGAGAGAGCATTGAGTTGGGCCCAGTAGACTTCGCCTCGAATGCAAAAGCTGCAAGAACTGAGTCCTTGAACGATCTGGACGTCGAAAGTGGCAACATCAATGTTACCAAGTCATACACTGTTGATCGACGGGCATGAGAAAATTGGGCATCTATCTGGTTTGCAATGCAAAGACACAGAGCATGTGGAAACACCTTTCTGTGTACTGTAGATAATTTATTAAGTGCTCTATAATACGAGTCTTCTCGGAGTCCACTTCTCTATTTATATAAAGATTACATTGTGGACGCTTACTCTACTACGCAGTCTACACTCGATTATTTCAAATTGCCCCGAAGGCACAGGAGGTTCAAATATATATCAGCGAAGCTGGATCACTCTGTTTTCGGTTTCTTTCCCACACCAACTGCGGCAGATAATGGAATCTTAGTACCCCTATCGTACTTGACCTCCAGCAACTTCTCCATCTCGACCCTGACCTTGTCCAAATCTCCCTTGAAGCTCTCCCCTGTCTGTCGACCGGCATCGGATTCTCACTCTCCCAGAAGAACTTCAAAACCCCCTCCTTTCCAACGTCAAGACTAAGATGTACAACTTCAGTCTTCACATTCAAGAACCCCGAGCTTTTCAATCCCTTTTCCAAATCGGCACAACCAGTCCATGCCCTGGGTGTTAGAATCGGTGGTGGAACATAGTTCGGATCTACTGCCGTCGCGGCCTCGTTCCAAATTGCATGAGGTCCGCAATTTTCATCAAAATCCCAAAGTGCAATCGCGATTACGCCACCTGGTTGCAAAAGTCGTGCCCATTGATCAAGGGTTCCGTCAGAAGCTGGATCTGGTAGAACTTGAATTGCCATGGTACTAAAAACGTGGGAGAACTTTCCCTCAGATGCTTCTCCGCCGACCGGAGAAGCCATGTCGACGACTTGGGTAGTAATCTGACTACTTTTATTCTTATCGAGAGATATCAGGGCGTCGAGCATGCCGGGTGATATATCTGTGCCAAGGATCGGTAAATTTGGAAATGAGGCGGCGAGTTGGTGAGTGAGTGAGCCTGTGCCAGCGCCGAGATCGATGGCACGCGCATCTGGTCCCGAGAGAGGTGAAAGTCCATCGGCGAGTTCTATCAACCGCTTTGCGCCAATTCGGGAACTACGTCCAACGGCGTCATTGTATTTTGCTGCTGCAGTATCCCAGATTTTGGGTTTAGCCTAGGGTGTTGACATGATGCGAATGTAAGAAATGACAAGTGATGGATGTCTCTTTTGTGTGAGAGGCTTCTAAGCAGTACATCTGTAGACAAGGCGTTGGTACATACCAACAATTGGCCAACCCCCAACTACCAGGGCCGGGGAAGGGCCAGTTAAGCGAGCTCGAATTCCACGTGACCTTGGAGGAGGAACCTTACTCAACTGCCCACATCTTATGCATGAACGTCAGCGGTTCGCTGCCCTCGAGCTGAAAATCTCCTAAGCCATATAATCTTGCGGTAGATATGTCTCTTATTGTACTATTCTCTTCATACCAATTGTATTACTAAGCTAGAGAATTAGTTGTAACTTGAGTTCCTTATTAGAAAGAATAATCTGTTGCTTGAATTGTAAGATATTAACACAGATCACTGCATCCACAAGTGCCTTCATTCGTATTATTACTGATGCGGTCTTCTGATCCAGTAACTACAGACAGTTCCCTCTACACATTGCAACTCTCTATAGACTTGATGGGATAATATAAAATTGGCCTTGAAAATTCTACAACAATAGTAACCTAATCTTCGCTTGAGGACTGTGGAAACTTCAGAGAGATATACTGGCACATTATTGATTAGCTTAGTGGAGTTGTGTTAGTAAGCTTGCCATTTCCCTGATTCTTATATACCCATGACGTTTAAACCTATACAGGAGACTTTCATCGCTGGAAACGATTATAAGGATAAGTTAGGATCAATAAACCTTGTAAATGATAATTCGTCAAGTGTGTTAGAATAGGTAGGGGAGTCTTTCTGGGACACCTGAGACAATAACTTCATATAGTGTACGACAATTACTAAACGCCTGTTATAATATATCCACCAAAGCTTTTACTCTCACACACAATTGACCTTTTTTCTGCCCTGTCTCTCAAAAGAATGGTTGTATTACTTCTACAAATACAATTTCCTCCAATAACTCCCCTTGCTTCTTCTCAATTTCCACAAAAGCCCAAGTTACAATGTGCCAATAGCGTAATAGGCCAATAGCTCGCGTGATCTCTCTAGTCTCTAGGTCTTTTGGGCTTCTTCCAGCAGAGTACAGCGCAGTCAAACACCAATCTATCAACTCGAGTGAAACTCACATAACTCACGTAATCAAAATCACCATCGCGATCTTCAGCTTCCTCAACTACCGAATTTTCAAAATCAAAATCATTCTCAATATCCAAAGCCTGTTCCTTTGCATGTCGTACAATATCGCTGGGGAGGGGGTTGTCAGCCCATCGCGGGTTTTTTGTAATGTGGGTGGTAATAGGCACCTCTTGAGGCTCGTGGGGCACCAACGTTCCGTTGGGTTTGTTTCCGACTCGTCCGGGATCGAAGTACATGGTGACTCGCTCTAGTGATTCGAAATTATGGAGGAAGTTGATATACTCTGACGCAAGAGGTTCGACAAAGATGTACGAGGCATGGTACATTGAGAGGTGTTTGATGTTGAGAAAGATACGTTGGCAGTCAAACTCGTAGTTCGTGAGATTATTGTGCATCATCCAGGTTCTCGCCTCATCCATTTGTGGAGGAACATATAGAATATCGGTATCGGCCCATCTCACAAAGTCCCCAACCTGATTGCTCATCATCATCTCCTCGGATGTTGGTTTTGGAGAGCTTGGCGAGTACCATCTCAGGTCCATTCTCTTGTCCAATCTTTGGATGTGGATCTTTCGGGGTTTCAGGTAGTAGATATCGAGAACGGCAGCCCTTGCCCCACTGCAGGTTTGCATTATTGGTAGAATTTGTCGGATAACCTGAAAGAACATCATGTTGTAATCAGGCACGGGATTGCTGAATAAATCGAGAAGCTGCTCATCATCGCAATCTCGCTCCATTGTAGACCAAAGTGCGGAATTCATGAGGTCGACAAAGGCACGATATTCAGGTCTAGATGGATGCTGACCCTCGCTAAACTCCCGCTTCATATTATATAACGATTGAGCGACTTCGGCGACCTCCCTGGGGTGATGTAGAACGGCCTTTGGGTGTTCAAGATCGTAATTGATGTAATATATGGTAGCGGAGAGGACATCTCTCGGATCTGGGATAACCAGGTTCCATACCATCGTCTGTAACTCGGACGCAAATCGTTGGAATTGATGGAATGGCTTGTCGACCCACCATTTGTGGTTGAGAGGGAGATGGGAAGAGTGTGCCATTCTATGCACAGTATCAGTAGAGGTCAACATATGTATCCAAGTGCTAATACATACCTGACGGTTGACGCGAGGGACGACGTGAGGGACGACGCGTCGGTTTGTTGGTGTGGTAGAGGTTTGGAGTCAAAAGAAATACAAAATTCAACTTTAGCTTTGTGCGAAGGGCTGGCAATCTTAGTCCATTCGTCTTTAATTTCCCATGTCTTTAATTTCCCATGTCGGCCTCTAAGTCGCCGACCTTCCGACTGTTTACGTTAATCTGTTCAAAAATTCACTCCTGGTCCCTTTCTACTTACCAGATAACAAAGATATGTTATTTTCTGTCCCTTAATAGGCGACTCTCTTATATAGAGGTTTTTTTATACTTCCTATTAGTAAATTTAATATACCTCCTTACCTAAGATAGTTAAAGGGTTATTATAATTAAAAGATAAATTAAAACTTACTTTATAGTTCTCCTTACTAGGCGAAATCTAATATTATATACTATCTTCCCTCTACCCTCCTTGTTTTCTTAAGAAAGAACATTTACCTTAGTAGTATAGGGTTATATATACTTGTCGATTTATAATAGTAAATAGTTAATAGCTAGCTTCGAGCGTAGCTACTTCTTCGAGACTAGTATACTTTACTTCTTTATAGTATATATTATCTTCCCTTCTTCCCTTTTCTAGCTAATAGGAAAGAATTAGAAGATCTATATTAATAGCTAAAGCTTTATAATATAATAATAATAAGTTATTTAATTAAGACTTAAATACTAAGGAAAAAGGGGTAAAGGCGGCGGATCACGTGTGAAGGCTGCTTAAGCGATACGCCCCTACCTCGCACCCTACTAAATCCACGGTCGTACTTGTCCAGCTTCTAGGCTACACCCTTCTAGCTACAGATATGTTACTAGCATAGCGAGATCACTCGAATATAGTCTGAATGCTTAGATAATTAATACCTAATTTATATGGGCTCAAAATGCGATTCTAGCTCGATGCAGGCGCGAGAGTTGTTGGTAGTGGTTTTGGGTGCGGCTCTCGGTGTGGCTAGGGCGTGGCTGTGCGCCTCACACGGAGCTTGGATACTCTCAGCCCACGTCCTACTCTCGGTATGCCAGTCCTGAGCCCACACCCTGCTAGCTACAGATATTGCAATGGTATCGCAAGAACACCGAAATACAGCCTGAATGTTTAGGATATTTATACGCGAACTGTATGTGTTTTAAGTACGATTCGAGGTAGCTAGATGTAGGCACTCTCAGGCGGTTCTGGTGTTCTGGTGTTCCTGTCACGTGGGTTTAGTGCTCCTGCGTAGGTGCCTAGGTGCCTGGCGGATGAAAGGCACTAAGTCGCCATCCACATATGATTCTTATAGAGCACACTTCTGAATTATATAACTATCGCAATAATCATCGTAAGAACAATCCGAAAACGTAGAATTGAAGCGTATTAGTCTAGTTTACCTATCTCTTATTCACATAGGTTTTAGAAGCCTTTTACGCTCGATACGGCCTTGCGAGTTAGATTATACTTTTGGTATTCCTATATATACTACGTACTCGTATACAGGTAAACAAAGGAATCCTTCATATGTAAAGCGACTGAAATATAGACGTTCTACTCGCTTAGGAATCTAAAATCTTATCCTCTCTAGATATTCCTACTACTTAAATATACGACTTTGTCGTCGCCCATGCCAAGACCCTAACTAATTTATAAGGATAACCTCGGTTATATCCTTAGAAAACTGCCCCTGAGCATATCCTTGTATTAAGGTTTTTCTATATCACCCGACTATTTTGGGTTACTTTTTCGACTAGTTAGGGGGCTATTTTGGGGTATTTACACACGGAAAGAGCGATTTGTTTCCAGTATTTTTAGGTACGGCATGTATAATAATTACTAATTTTACGTCGTAGAACAACTTTAATTGCAATGTTTGCAAATCAATTGCAAATCACTTCTTAATTCGAGCTGGAGAGTTGATTGTAAGACTTTTTCATGAAACAATCTCAAGGTCCAAGACTCCTTAACTCGCCAAGTGGGTTCAAAGTATGTTTTTACGCAGATACTCGGTTTCGTTTAAGTACTGGCCGAATTGCACTCTTAGACTACCAGTGAGTGGATGTGAATTAAGATGTCCTACAGGGTATCCTGTGGTATGTGCTTTATTCGCAGTCAATCTAGACGCCCACCTTTCCATTCTTCGCTTTTTAGTTCCACTTTTACTTATTCACGCTCTCTAATTGGATAACTAACAATTTGAGCCTCATTTCGCCAAGCTACTCCTCCTTAGAGTCGATTTACCACGGTGTAAGCTTACTTCGTACTTCGAAGTATTCTCTTCTTCTAGCTTTTCTCGCCATTAGTTTAATTTAGACTTTTCAATACAATTATACTTAGAAAAACGCTTGTTTAAGGGAATAAATCGTTAAAGTGGGTATCGTGAGTTTGGAAAGTCTAATGTAATTTACATAAAGGGGTTAGACAGCTAAGAGGTATACTCTACTAGTTTATAAGACGGCACAGCCACTATCTTTAGTAAAATCATCGAATTAAAGGCTCGCGTTCTATACATATATACTTTTTTATATATGATCTGCGTTATACTTCGAAGTATAGTATAACTCTTAGCTGTCTATCCTCTTTATTCCATGTTAAGGCGATATAATTTCTAGTACTTGAATGTACGACCCTATCGTCCCTTACGCCAAGACCCTCTCTATAACGATAACGTCAGTTGTATCCTTACGGATCCTGCCCCCAACAATCCTTGTGGCGTTGTTTTCCTCTAAATGTACCGTGGTAAATCGTCCTTAAGACATAGGGGAAGGTACTCGGTTTCGTTTTGGTATTATTCTAATTGCACTCTTTGACCACCAGGAAGTGGATATAAGTAAAGAGGGCTACTAGGGTGCCCTGCGGTATGTGAGTGAATCTGTACTCCCACCTAATTATTTTCTATTTTATTCCCACTTTCACTTATTTTACGCTTTCTAATTGGATCACTAACAATCAGCGCCTTATTCTGCCAAGCTAGAAATCTTAAAACTATCCACAAAAAGACGTAGATCACATAAATCTGGGATTTTTGGAAGACGGAAAGCTGCGGGATCTCTAGATTCGACAGACCAGGGCCTAAAATACTCTACTTCTACTGGCTCTACACCCCAGGAGTACTCATTAACTTACATCCACTCTTGAAGGTCAAAGAGTGCAATTAGAATAATACCAAAACGAAACCGAGTACACTGTAGATTGCGCGAAATGAGTAGTAGTAATTACGAAGTAGGAAGATCACCTTTTTAGCCACCTACTTCGTACTTCGTCCCAGGCCTAACAAACTTTAAAGTTAAAGTTGTTGGGCGTGCTAACCCTGTGTTGTACCGAAAAGTCCCCTGTATACCCGACCACGATCTTTTACGGATAAGAAGAAGGCAGTTCGTTCATTTTCCCCCATCTTAAAGGCCTTCGCAAGTTCGCCGCAGGCTTATACTTCGAAGTAGCCACTTAGAGCACACGAACAACCTTAAGTGGTGCCACCCACTGTCTTCCCCGCCCATACTGGTATGCTTCAAGGACCATTTACCACGGTAGCGGTTGGAGACAATACATGGTGGGTCACAATGTAGCGATCATAATACGGCTCGGCCCTGAATTTTGGCGAAAATATCGAATCAGAGACTCGTGTTCTAGACATTTAAACCTTTCACATTGATCTGCGTTACATAGTGTGACTCTTAGCTGTCCACAATCTTAGTCCATCATTTCAGGTGCTGGTGATGAGTCAGGTAGACAGGGGACTTTTCAGAGGAAAAGAGGGTCAGCACGCCCATTAAATTTAACGTTCGTTACCCCTGGGAGGAAGTACTTGTATATGGGCCCATCCATCCTTAACCCTATCCGAACTCCATCACTCCATTCTTTCACCATTTCTCTCAACTTCACTCTTTTGGTGCACTTTTGGTCTCTTTCTTGGGCCGTCCTCTCATTATGTTATTTTCCACTTATCTTCCGCTATTTTTAGCACTTCAAGTGCAAGCCTGGATGCCAGGAGATATTCCCATCACCTCGTCAAACGGCACCAATCTCTTTAAATCTACCTCTCGAGGCCCAAACTACCTAGGAGTCAACCATTTTTCAATTGATCCAAAGATTCGAGGCGTCAATTTGGGCTCACTATTTGTTTTTGAACCTTGGATGGTAAGTAAAACATGGGCGTCTATGGGCTGTGGAAACTACTCCACGGAATTCGACTGTGTGGTTGGACTCGGGCAAGATGCTGCAAATAAAGCCTTTCAAGGTCACTGGAGCACTTGGATCACACAGAAGGATATCGAGGAGATTGTCAGCGTTGGATTAAACACTATTCGTATTCCTCTCGGTTACTGGTTGGTGGAAAGTTTGGTCTGGGATAATGAATTTTTCCCTCAAGGTATGCTGGCCAAAATTTTACTTTCAGCGGTAAAATCGAAAAACTTATCTGACATCCAATTACAGGAGCCTTCCCGTACTTAGAAAGGATCGTCGGGTGGGCAAGTGACGCAGGCTTGTACGTTGTTTTGGATCTACATGCAGCTCCAGGTGCGCAAGTCGTAAGTGAACTTCTTCTGCACTCATTTCTGTATATCGTCATTACCATTAGTGGTGCTCATGAAAACTTGAACTTGGAATGGATAATTCTTCAACAACCCTTGCTCACTACTTGTGCCCGAACGTTCGTGGGCCGCAAATGATAATTGAACCCTCTAATAGGCCAGCACAAATTTACTTGCGCAGGCCCAGATGCTGCTCTACAGAGACAATTACTGACTCGCTTCTTCTAGACTATGAACGCCTTCACGGGCCAAAACGCAATTAAAGCCAATTTCTACAACACAACAAACTACGACCGGGCGGTGGTCTGGTTGGAGTGGATGACAAAAGTAACTCATACTAATAGAAATTTCCGAAACGTGGGCATGGTACAGATTATCAATGAGCCGATTTCTTGGGCTAGCAATACAACGGTCGGGTTAGTAGATTACTACTACCCAAAAGCATATGATGTATGTCAAGTACTGTTCATTGTATTCAGAAAAACCACTAACATCAACCGAGGCAATCCGAAAGGTAGAGAAAAGGCTTAGAGTCCCCAAGTGGAGAAATCTTCACATTCAAGCTATGAACTCTCTCTGGGGCTCCGGAAACTTTACACAAAATATCACAGATCCATATTACGTGGCGTGGGATGATCACCGTTATACGAAATACGACACGTAAGTCTCATACACCTAGAATAATAGCCCTTGAACAGATTTACTGACTCCTTTACAGCTCCGTGGCTAAATCACACGAAGCCTATATTAAAGACGGATGTACCAATTCCAGAGAAAGAGGTGTTGGTGAGACGCCTACCGTGGTGGGGGAATGGTCACTTTCTGTCCCCACTGATGTGGAATGGGATGAGTATTGGAATCCTTACTTCAACCACAGCATGAATGTAGAATTCTACAATAAATGGTTTGCTGCGCAGCTTCATAGCTATGAGAAAACTAATGGGTGGATCTTTTGGACGTGGAAGAATGAGTTGGGTGATTACAGATGGAGTTACCAAGAGAGCGTGATACGGGGTGTTATTCCTGTACCACCACAAGATTATGACAAGTCAGTCTGTGATGGGGTCCAGCGTCCGAACAGAACTACTCCAAGACTCAACTCTACTAGAGTACCCGTGTACCCGGGGCATCCGCCCACCCTGGTTTAACCGCCTACTACCACTTAGCTACTATAATTTATTATAACAACCACCTTAAAAAGTGTTATTTAGTAGCTCAAATTATAGCTCATTTACTCCTCTATACTTTCTATTAGTTACTTTTTTTATTTTAGTTAGTACTTAGGCCTATTAAGATTTAATTTCTATCTTTTAATAGAAGTAATCTATAATATTTAAAATTTCTAATAGTAAAAGAAAATACTACTACTCTAAGGGCCTGTTTTCTAAGATAATATTAAGTTATAATATTATCGAATAGTATATTATATAGGCTATATTTAGCTATTTAAGAGTTCGTTTATATATAAATAATAAGTATCTAGTAAACTCTATTCCTAGTATCTTAAGGTATAATATCCTTACTATTAAAAGATATAAGAAAAGGACTTATTACTTAGAACTAATAAGTTCTCCTTAATATTATTCTATAAGCGCTCTATATACCCTATTCCTAGATTCCTATAGGGCTCTATAGTCTAAGTTCCTATCTAGTTAAAAAACCTATTTATATTATATAAGTTTAGAAACTAAATTACTTATTTCCTATCGAACGTACTAGCTTATATTATTATTAGCTTACTTAGGGGTTTATACCTTATTAGGCTCTATTACTCTAAAGCTATAGTATATATATTCTAAAGGACTTTTTAGTCTTATATACGAAGTTATAATTCTAACTACTAAGTATAAGAGCTACTTTTACCTTATAGTTCTATAAGTATATCTTATAGACCTTCTAAGATATAAGGCTAGACGGGCTCGTAAGCTCGCCCTTGCTCTCTTATTATATCTTATAGTTTCTTTATAGGTTTATTAAATATATATATATATATATATATANGCTTTTAAGTAGGTATTATAGCTACGGTTTATACTTTAATAATAATAAGTTATTTAATTAAAAGTTAAATACTAAAGAAAAAGAGCGTGAAAGCGGCGGATTATATAGTAAAACTCTAAGTAATATACCCCTAGTACCTTACCGAAATCTACGTTCGTACTTATATCTATACCCTACTAGCTATAGATATTATAAACGTATAGCTAGAATACTAGAATACAGCCTAAATACTTATATAATTAATACTTACTTTATATATATTTTAAATATAATCCTAGTATAATATAAGTATAAGAGTAATAGTTATAACTTTTATATTCCTTAGCTTATACGCTAGGCCTTAGTACTACTATTATAACTCCTATACCTATACTTTAACCTATTCTACTATTCTAGCTATATAGTTTAAATAAGTACTTTAAATAAATACTTAATATAATAAAATAATAGATAGAGCTAATATTATATATATATATATTTATAAATATAATTCTAGCTAAATAAAAGTATAAAAGTAGTTAATTAATTAATAATTATTTAAATAATATTATTATTATATATAAATAATATAAAGTACTTTATATAATTTACTAAGGTAAAGTCTAGTATCTTATTTCTTATTATAAATTTAATATAATAAATAAATAGATTATAATATATAAAATATATATTATTTTATATAATATAATATTAATATAGAAATATTTAAAATATTAGAATAAAGAAATAATATATAAATAAATTAGTTAGTAATTAGTTAATTACTAAGGAATAGAATCCTTTAACTACTATAAATACTTAAATAAGTAGATTAAATTATATAATATAAATAAAAGAGGGTATTTATTTTATTTATAAAAGTAAATATATAATTTTATTAAAGCTAAATATAACTATAGAATCTTAATCTAATTTAATATTCTCTTATTTTAATATAGATTTATCCTTTATTCTAAGACTCTTATACTAATATTAATAGAGACTTAGTTACTACTAAGTTATATAATTATAATAGCTATTATATTATTATAGTTAAAACGTTATAACCTTCTTTATTATATCTTTATATTTTAACTCTTAAATATCTATTTCTTAGTACTCTAGTATATTTACTCTTCCTTTATTATTATTAGTATAAGTAAATTATACTACTCGAGGCCACTTACGTGCCAGCCTTGGCACTAAGCACTACTATATATGGTAGTAGTATCTATAACACCTTTACTTAGTATATATAACTAATAGTTAATAATATAATACTTTTAATACTAAACTATTAGCCTTACTCTAATACTTTCCTTATTATCTTTCGGCTCTATTAACTTAGAGTTAAACTAATACTAATTAGTATAAGCGCGCGTATAGATTAGATAACTNGTACGAATTTACTATTTGTTAAGCGTAAAAGGTAAAACTAATACTAACGTAGTAAGTACTTAAAGAACTCCTAGGTAAGCTATTAATATAAATTTATTAAGCTCTAAAATCTAAAAGTACTAGAACTATATACTATAGTAGTTTTTAGATTTATTATACGAATTTATTATAATTTATATACTCTAAACTATAAGATCTAAGTAAGCTATTAACACGAATTTATTAAGCCTAGGTATATCGAAGGATAGCCTAGCTATTACTATAGTACGAATTTACTATAGCTAGATATTAAAGTATTAAGTATAAAATCCTATTAATACTTTACCTTAGTTAAACGAACTTTCGACTTCTAACTTTTAACCTGGTTCTACCTTCGCTAGTTCTATTATAAAACTAGTATAAAAGCCCTTTAAATACAACTATAAAATATAGTTCTATATTCGCCTATTTCGTTATAAACTAAGTACTAAACCCTTCGATACTACTACTACTTCCTTTATTATAAACGAGTAATAATACTACTAAGTTAACCTTTAAGAATATTACTATATTTACTCTTTTATAGAAGTAGAATACCCTTTAAATACCTCTTAAAATAATAATAAAATATCTACTAAATAATAGTATTTACCCTAGAATATAATACTACTCGGTAACTATAGCCTACGCTACTAGTAGTTCTAGCCTAGGAGGACTGGAAAGTACTATACCCTAAGCTACTACTAGTACCTAATACTAGTAACTTTAGTTTCTTAATTCGTTTATAACCGTACTAAAACTAATAATTAATATGGCGGTATATAGGGATAATAAAGAGTAATTAGTTAATTTAACTAACTATAACCTAGAACCTAACCCTCCTAATAATAATAATAATAATATTAACCGAGAGTTAGATTATCTAGAAGAGTTAGTTCTACTTAATAATATCTCTTGAATTCTACTATATCTTTTAGATTTCAAGGAGAATAAATAAGTATTAAGTAAATATATTACTTTATACTATAAGAACTATTAGGAGAGAAAATACCCTACGAGCCGCTATAAGGATAAATTACTCGAGGACTACGATTTATACTATTAATTCATAGAGGACTTCGAGATATAGACTTTATAAAACTTTAAAAAAGTATATATAAGAAACCTTAGATAACTTCGAATAGTTCTATAAGATTATAGTATATAGGTTAAAGATAAATTATAAGAGGTTCGAGTCTTTCTTACCTTATATACTATAGTATAAGAAAGAGCTCCTATTTACTAGCCTACTAATAATATTATTAAATAATTCGGATAAGATATAGTTAACTCTACTATATTAAGAATAAAATACTTAGATATCGATACCTCGAGAGTAATAGACTAACTATTTATACTATTATCGTTAGACCTTAGTAGACTACTATCTCGATAACCTATAGGAGAAATACTAAGACCTGAATTATACCTTAAATCACGTCTTTTAAAGTAGTTTTTAAGAGTAAATTTACACTTACTAGGCCCTATAAAACCTCTTAAATTAACTAGTCTAATAACGGATTTATAACGCTTAAAACTAAGCTAAGTATATACTACTCCTTAGCTATATATACCTTTTCGAATAATACTAAAGGTATAACCTTCTTAAGTTCTACTACCTAATATACTAAGATTAAATAATCTATTTTATTAGTCTATAATTAATCGATAATTACTTAATACTATTAATAAGAAGAATTAATATAACGAGCGCGGATATAAACGAGTACCTACTATAGAAATAATTATATTAATACTATAAAAGCTAGTACGGTAGATACGTAATATTTTACTATCCGAACTACTAAGTCTACTACTAAGCTATATATTAATAGACTATTATATAAACCTTCGAAAGCCTATAGAGAATATTCTTAATACCTTAATTCTAAGTATATATATAATACTACTTTAAGCTCTATTATTTAGATATCTACTACTACTTTATTAACCTATAGCTATTCTTACTTAAGGTAATATATTCTCGAAACCTAAGGTATACGCTCTATAACCTTAAAAGCCTAAGAGTTCTATATAATCCGAATTAATTAACTCGATTATAAGTAAATTTTAAGTAGAACCTTAGGAGCTACTTCTATAATAAAAGTATTTTATACTACTAACTCTAGAATAAGCTATACCTAATATATAGAATTATATAAGCTATAACTTCTAAAAGGTATTATACTAACCGTATATACTAGAAGTATAGTAGTAGACTTATAAGTAAGAATAACTTATATAGCTATATTCTCTACTTATTTATACTAGCTATAATATTCTAAAGCTTTTAACTAACTAGTAATATAGAACTACCTTTAATTAACACTTAGCTCTACTACCTCTAGTAGTAGCTCTACTTATTTAATAACCTTAGTAACCTTAGCTAGTTATTCTATTCTATAATATAATTTTAACTATAAATTATATTTTATTACCTCTACTACTTAGACTTACTATAGATAGCTAATAAATCTAAGTACTTTAAAAGATATATTATAATAATATAAGATATAAAGGTTATAATAACGTATTTATTATAAAATTATAAGTCTTTTATTAATAATATAAAATAATTAGTATTTAAGTAGATAGTCTTTTAAAGGTCTTTCCTACTATACTTAAAGAAGACATATCTATATATTATTATACCTAGATTACTAAGTTAAATCTACCTTTTATAGATGTTATACAAGCTATATAGGCGTACTTTAAAGATAGAAACTACTATTAATATATATAAGACAAATAAAACAAGTATACGCTCGATTACCTTAAGAACAAATACCCTAATAAATCACTTATAGTATATTTCGATATAATACTTACTAAGCTATAAGATCTTTATATAGGTCTTCTAGATAATTTATAAGGTAATAAGTACTTCTATAAGAGTATTATTCGCTATTATTATAGAATCCTAGAGTATATTAATATTATTATTTAACTACTAAATATAGTTAGCGAGCTTATTACTTCTATAAAGTTATCGATTTTATAGTACGAGTTTATTAAAGGTATAATATATAGGAATAAGAGTAACCTTAAAGGTACTTTTACTACGAAATTAATAGATAACTCTACTTCCTTACTATCGACTTTGTTTTAATAACTATAACTATAATTAAATATCTACTATATAGACTGTAAATTCTATAGATAAGATAATAGACGTAACTATAAGGATTATAGTAATCGATAGGGTCGAAATAGACTCTATTAGATATATAAGAGTTTAAACTATTATATAAATAAGTATTCTATTAAAGAATAGGTATAGTATAAGAAGAAGTAGTAGAGTTAATTTAAAAAGACCTATAAAGGTAATTATAATAAGGACAAATTAAATAAGATATATTATACGTTTATTATAGATTTTAAAGGTTCGAATACCTCTAAAAGTAAGAGTTCTATAGACTCGGATTCGAGTTCTATTAGACTAGCTAAATATAATATAGGCTACTACTATATAATAGAACCTATTACTTTAGATTTATTAGATAATAATAGCGCTTATTAGTTAGTAAACTAATTTAATAACGTATTTTATATATACTAGATCGGGTTTTAAGCTAATAATAAGCTGTTTTATAGTAATTAAGATATAGATAAAATAGGTGTACTTTCTACTATTACTATTATAAGAGCTTTAATACTAAATAAGCGCTAGGGCCTAAAGTACTTTTATAGTATTATAATTAATATAGGTATAGCTACTTTTAACTCTATAGGATAGAATTAATATATAGTATATAAAGCTATTTATACTTTACTATTACGTCTAAGTACTATAAGCGTTTAATTTAGTATTAGAGTATTAACTACTAAGGGTTATATAACTATTAATACGCTACTTAGACTAATAGACTTTCACGTATTTAAGATCGAGCTTCTATTTATTATATACCTATAGGAGTTAGATAGACGTAAAGCTACCTTCCTTAATCTTAAGAACGTACTTCGACAAGAGAATAAATCTTATATTATAGTTATTTATTAATTCGGACACCCTTTTATAGTATAGGGACAAGCCTTATATAACTTTATATAGTAATTCCTAAACTCTCTAACTAAGACTAAATTACGTCGACTTTATAAGCGATTTAGCTACCTATCTATCTAGAGACTATAGAAAGTTATAGAACGAGTAGGATATAAAATAGACTCGTATATCCTTAAGAAGTTAGCTAAGTACTATAATTACTATTAGAAGTATAGTACCTTACTATATAGATTCTACTTTATACTTAAGAATAATAAAGACTTTAATTATATAGTTTATATAGATATCTTCTTTATTTTAAGATAATCCGTACTCTATATCATTAACGAAGCTACTAATTAGAATATAGTATATTAGCTTTAAAACCTCTTAGTAAAATACGTCTAGGATATAGTTAGAAAGTACTAGATTTATATATTTATAGGACTAATAGATATACTTATAACTAACGTAGGAAAGAACTTTACGTCTAAGGAGTTTAAGTTATATATAAGTATATAAAGTATTTAAATAACTACTATACTAGTAGAAGTATATAATTCAATTAGATTAGTTAAACGTTACTATAAGCTAATTCGCCGCGCCTACTCGATTATTTACAAAGAGCTTTCGGACTTATATAAGGATTTTATACTCTAAATAATAGTAAAAGCTATTAATAATATTATAGGACTTAATAAACTAACTCTAACCTTACTTATATTTAATATATATCTAAAAATAACTAACTATAAAACCTATTTAACTATAGTTGCTTAACGTTCTAAAACACTTCGAAAGGCTATAGTAGAAGTATATAAGATTAAAGCTAAGCGCTAAGTTTGTAATACTCTTAATATACGAAATGGACCTTTAAATAAAGTTAAGGATTTACTACTAGGTTTAGAGGTTTAGGTATAGTATAAGAATAAGAAGTAGTAAGGACTATATCTATTATAAGGATAAGATAGTAAAGAAGTTACTATTAAAATTAACGATCGATTAGTTAAGTTTCGAAGTATAGTTATTAAACCTTGTTATTTAAATAAGAACGTAACTAACCTACTTAATCTACTACTTTATATCGAACCTATAGATATAGTAACTTATCTAGGTACTAAGGATATACTACTTTCGACTAATAAATAAGTAGTACTACCTAAGGGTTAAGCCTAGCTAAAGCGCGGTTATAGTTACCTATATAAGTATACTATAGTTTATTACCTTAAGGTAACTTTAACTTAAAACTTAGAAAATAGTAATTTAACTTATATATATCTTATAGATAATAGTACTATTTATACTACTTTTAATAACTTTTAAAAGATTAAAATAAATAGATTAATAAAGAATAAAGTATATAGAATTATTTCCTTTAATAATCTACTAAAAGATATTTATATATTTAGTTCTAGATTTATTAATACTATTAAAAATAAAAGAACTTTTGTTATATTTAAAAAGTTAAGACTAGTTATTAAAGCCTTTAATAATAATAAAAAGAAAATAGTTCTAATATAGTCTTTAATAATTTAATATATTAGTATTTAATTAATTATTATTCTTATAGTTATCTTTTTATATACTAAAGACGAACCTTTAAAGCTTTAGCTTTATAACGTAGTTTAAGTATATACTTAATTAAAAACTACGCTTAATCAACTATTTTTTATACAAGGACTAAAAGGATTACTAAAGTAGGAGAACATATACTTTGAGATTATAAAGCTATTATATAGTATTCCGGAGTCTAGTAACTACTAGTATAATATATATCTTAAGTACTATATAAAGAAGCTATATATAAAGTAATTTACATACGACTCCTACCTATTATATACGAATTATAAAGGAATATTTAAGATAGTTAGATTATAAACTAATAATACCCTTATACTTAGTAATACTACGTTCTTAGATAAGGAATAAAAAGAATCTAAGGCGTTTAAGTTAAAACTTCTTAAATAATTAACTATTAAAAAACCTCTTAAATTTAATAGTATAAATATCGATTTAGATAAAAATAGTTCGATTATACTTACTTATAACTATACCTCTCGAATTAAACTTATTAAAGATAAGCTAATTAATATTATAAGTATAAGAGGATTAGTATATATATTATAAAAACTACGAACTCTAGAAAGTTCCTGAAAACTCCTAGAAAGCTGTCCTAATACTCTATACTAGGGTACTAGCTGAATTACAAAGTTGTAGTAATACCCGATAACAGTGTTATTATCGACAGTTGTAGGAACTTACTACTAGTTAAGCCTATAACCCCCTGAGTACCTCGAACTATAAACATCGAACTAACTAATATAGGAGAGCCTAGTAGAAAGGGAATAGAGGGAGCGATTAAGAAGGATACTATTAAGGAGAGCCTAATATAAACTATCCGATTCTTAGTAGTTAAGAATAGGGATATTAAGGAGATAATTAAGGCTACTATAAAGGTAAGCGGATATAAGGTATTAAAGGAAGGGGGAGATAAGTAATTAATAAGGAATTAGATTAAGGAGGATATAAAGGAGATTCTAAACTAACAACTAGGGTATAGACAGGTAGCCTAAGGAGGGGGGGGAGGCCCCCCCCCNGGTAGTTCTATAAGTAAGAACCTATAGAGTAGAATAATAATAGAAATTATAGTAGCTATAAACTTTAGGACTACTATAGTAGGGAAGGGTATAGTAGTAATAGCTATAAGGGTTATACCCTTAGAGGACGTAATAGTAAGATTCGAGAGTAATAGATAGGCTAAATTTATAAGGGATACTACCTAGGCAAAGAATACGTTTAAGGATAGGGCTAAGATAGCCTATAGAATAATAGTAGTACTAGTAAAACGCTTCCCTCTAGACGTACTCTATAATAATAAACTAGTAAGAATACTAGACTAGATAAGCTATAGGTTATAAGTTAAGATACTTAAGGTAATAAGGATAAGAGCTTAAGGCTCGAATAAGAGAACCTAAACAAATATAAACCTTATCCTTGAGGTAGCTACTATTAAAGAGGTAAGGACCCTCTATAAGAGAGGCCTACTATAGGAGAACTAATACTTCCTTTATAAGAGATATACGTTAGAAGTTAACGCTATATAGTACTATAAGTACTAGGGATAGGGCTATAACTCTAGATACTATAGGAAGAAAGTAAGATGTTTACTCTATACTTATATAGTATATAAGGACAAAGAGAAATACCTAGTTAAGAAATAGAGTATAGACCTAAAGTATATAAACTATAGCAGGTATTACCCCTCCTTTACTATAAGGGACTACCTAGTAGCCTAGGAGTAGGTAAAGCTTACTAAAGTAAGATACCTAGATAGAGCTATTACTTTTACTCTAGACTATAATAACTATAGAGACGTAATAGCTGTATACGCTAGGGGCTTAAAGGAAGGACCCTAATAGTAAACTAGTAAGCCCTTTAAACTAAGGAAACGTAGAAGATCTAGTTCTATAGCTAGACCACCTTCTACTAACCTAGTTAGGTAACTAATCCTCCTATATAGGACAGGCTTAAGGAACAGACAGGGTATCTTAAGATTCCTATAAACCCCTAATATAAAGATGTTAAGAACTAGTAAGAATAATATCCCTAGGTCTACTCTATAATAGTATAACTAATCTACTAGAATATATATAAGAGCCTAGAAGCTTATACTAAAGCCTTTAATACTAAGGCTAATATTCTCTCTATATAGGAACTGCTATAGAATAACTTAATAGACTTACTAAGGTACCCCTCTAGATTATAATATTACCTTGTCTAAGAAGCAGGTAGAGCTCTACTCTTTATTTATAGATAGTACCCTATACCTATATAGTTATATAAAGCCGGCTAGAACTAGGCCCTTATTAAGTTTAGTATAGGGTAGATAGCTATTATAATATATTTTATATACTACCTACTAAGCGAAACCTTGTCTATTACTAGGATTATAGAAAGGGGGAGACCCTAGGGATAGGTCTTTCTTATAGGCGACTTTAACGCCTATAGCCTAGAGTAGGATAGATACTACTAGACTAACCTAGCGTTAGAATATATATTATAGCTAATAGTAGAATAGGATCTTAACCTAATTACTCTCTTCGGTAAAGTAATAAGACTAGGGGACAAGGGCTAGAGAGACTCTACTATAGATCTAGCTATCTACTTAGAGACCTTTATAATATAGAAACAAAGTAAGAGTCTATTATATTTAGACTATAGGAGTTAACTTATAGAAATTAACCTTAAAACCCTCCTCCTAGTAGAGCCTACTCTAGGGTTTAGCTAGAAGCTAATAGATAAGATTAAAGTTACTACTAAGGTAGAGTTAATAATAGTACTAGTAATTAGAATAGTTAAAGAGCTAGAGGAAGTAGTTAACTACTTTATACTAAAACTCTAGGAGATAGCTAGGCTCTCTACCTTTTTTAAGAAACTAAATAATAAGAGAGTAATATAATAGTAGGATAAGGAAGTAAAGAGAGCCTTGTCTAAAGTAAAAGCCCGAGATAGGCTCTAGAAGCACCTTAGGACTAAGAGTACTAATACCTAGAGATAAGAATCTCTAGCTAAACTTAAGAGACTTACTTAATAGGCCTAGACTAAGAGCTAGAGAGGAGTACTATAGGAGGCCTCTTATAATAATTACTAGCTTTAGAAACTAGAAAAATAGGCAAGGCTATAAGGCTACCTTTAATAAGAGGCCCTAGCCTTCCCTAGACTAGTCTTAATAGATAGGAGAGTAATAGGTAACACCTATACCTTAAAGGCTAGAATACTCTTAGAAAAGTTCTTTCTAGAGTCCTTAGTAGACTACTCTAGTATACCTAATTAGTAGTTTAAAGAGGATAGCTTCCTAGCCTAATACTACCTTATATAAGAGGTATCTAAAGCAAATATAGCTATAGCTATAAGGTCGGTACTATAGAAGGTCTAAGGCTTTAATATACTTATAAATAGATTCCTTTAAGAATATAGTAAGCTACTTTAACTTACTCTTACTACTATTATAAAGGCTAGCTTCTTCCTCTAGTACTTCCTAACCTAGTTTAGAAGAGTAAGAGTAGTAGTACTCTAGAAGCTTAAGAAAATAAGAGAAGAAAAATCTAAAGCTAGAGCCTATAAACTAATTATACTACTCTCTACTATAGGGAAGGTAATTAAGAAAGTTCTTATAAACCGCCTTATATACCTAGCTAAGGTAGAGGGTATACTACCTAATATATAGATAGGTAATAGATTTAGCTAAAATACTAAAATAGTAATTAGAATAGTTACTTAAGGTATCTATATAGTATAGTAGAATAAGTACTACGTGTTACTAGCCTAGCTAGATATAGCTAGAGCGTATAACAAAGTAGACTATAAGTAGCTCCTTTATATACTCTAAGAAAAGGGGATCCTAAGATAGGTAGTTATCTAGGTAAGAAGCTACCTAGCTAATAAGAAGGTAATACTATACTTTAATAGTAAATATATAGTAGAATAACATCTCTAACAAAGGGTCTCTTAGGGCTTGATCCTCTCTCCTATCCTATTTATTCTTTTTACCTTAACCCTATATAATAACCTCTAAAGAGTAAAAGGGCTAGTAATAGTTAGATTCTTAGATAATATAAACCTACTAGCTATCTTAACTAGTATAGAGAATAATATAAGAATACTTAAGGAAGGATAGAAGATC
>LT855419.1:2724727-2760109 GCA_900184765.1 Hymenoscyphus fraxineus
GAGTAAGCTAGTAAAAGGGATATAGCCTTTAGACTAGAGAAAAGCGAACTAATCTACTTTATAAGGACAAGAAGGGCCCGTCTAAAGATAGTTTAGTTTAGATTAGCTACCCTAGCTCCTAAGGAGAGCGCTAGATTCCTTAGAGTATAGCTTAATAAGAAACTAAACTAGAAAGCCTATAGAAAAGCTGTCTATAAGAAACTAACTACCTAGATATTTACTCTTACTAGACTTTTAGTAAAGATATAAAGTATAGACTTTAATAGGTCCTACTAGGTATATATAGTAGTTATATATAGTACGATAGTATATAGAGTATTAGTATAGTACTATTAAACTAGGAGAGATAAAAAAACTAAGGGTATAATAAGGACCCTCCTACCTTACTAGAACAAGTACTTTTAAGTTGTTACTAGAGCCTATAGGGTAATAGCTATTAGAGATCTTAAGGTTAAAGAAGACTATACTCTTATTAACTTATACTTAAATAGTAGGGTTACTAAATTTGAGAAAGTATACTAGAACCTTTTAATAGGTAAGGTTATTAGAGATATATATAAGAAGATCTAGAGGAGGCTCCTTAGAGGAAGGAGAGGGAGACTAGTACTAGTATAACTACTAATACCTTAGTTAGCTAAAGTAAGAGATAGTTAGCTTAGAAATTAGCTTAGGAGAGGAGAGGCGTCTATTAATAAGAAGGAGGTAGCTATAAGAGACTAGGCTATAAGGATCTAGGCTAGCTGTTAATAGATAAGAGAACTTTACCTTAGAAGGCGACTAGAAGCTATAGATAATATTAATATCCTAGATAGCGACTAGTAACCTTAAGAACTATATAGGAACCTCCTAAAAGTAAAGAGCTCCCTACTAATCTAGGTAAGGACAAGAAAGATAGGCCTTAGGGAGTTCCTATTTAATAAAAGAGTCTTAGACTAACTTACCCTATACTATAGGTATAGCCTTAGAACTAAGAATATTAGTTACTTTATACTCTACTACCTTAAGCTATAAGACAACTATACTAGGCTCTAGAGAGACCTAGATAAATAGAAGGCTACTAGCCTTAGGGATATTAGAGGCGCCCTATATAGTAAAGGAAAGGCTCTAGTAATAATCGCTTAGCTACTCTTACTTAACTATCTTAGCGAGTATTAACTAGCTCTTAAGCTTAAGAGGGAAAGGAGAGAGGATTAATAGGTAGAAGGGTTATTAGATATATTAAGTAAGTAAAGGGTATTACGAGAGAGGCCGTACCCTAGAAAAAGGTACTACCGTCTCTAAGGTCCTTATAATACTAGGCTCTAATTGTTATTTGTTTATTTCTTTCTTTCTTTATTCCTACGCTTTATTAGTTAAGCCCTAACTATTACCCGGGAATTTATTCTTAGCTACTAAGCGGGTAGATAAGCCCCGCACCTAGTATATAACAGCTACTAAATAGAAGAAGACAGGTAAGACCTATAGAGCTAGTTAGTAATAGCTAGAGTTTAGATTAGTAGAAGTTCTATATACCCTTAGGGTGGGCTATACGCCTAGCGGCGTAAGACAAATAATAATAATATAAGAGGATTAGTTTATAAGGATTATTCTATAAAAGATTAATATATTACCTAGTAAGCGCTCGGTATATATATAGTAATAGTTTATTAACTAGAGGCCGTATTTAATCTAAACGTAGCTATATAATTAACAAATTATAAAAAGAAGAATATCTAGGTATTAAATAAGCGAATTTAATAGTTAATTAATAATTTAAAGAGAGGACTTAAATATATCTCTCTAGACTATAATTTACTCTAACTTATTCTATTTATTAACGCCTCTTTTACTAACCTAATAGACCTATTATTATAAATTAGATATATCTTATACCTAGTAAATAAGGATAATAACGTAATAATTTTATACTAGAGTTCTACAAAGTATAAACGAGTTATATAAAGTGTTCTAGCTTCTAAGCTATACGCTCTAAGTAAAGGGTTTAATATAGTAGGAGTTATTAAGTTAACTTTAGATAAAATCCTTAGTTATAAGCTTAAATTAACTATCTATACTAATTCTAAGTCTATATATAATTNTAATTAATAATTAACGTAATAGTACTTCGATAAGTATATAAATAACGTAAAATCTATACTATTATATAAATTTAAGAAGATACTAACCTTATAGATTCGATAATAAAATTAAAGTTCTACTAGGCACTTACTAGATTAATCGAATCTAATAAGATTAAGATCGACGTATAGGAGTAGGTTAAACGTAGAGAGATTAGAAAGGGTATAAAGAATATTAAATAAGGTTCCTAGAGGTTTATAAAGTTTTCTTTATATAAAATAGGGTTTTATTTTATATTATTTAAGGAACTAGGAGTAGTTAGTTATTTAGTTATATACGTTACTAAGTATAGCCTCTTCTTCTTTTAAAGTTAGCCCTGTATTAGTATAAGTAAATTATACTACTCGAGGCTACTTACGTACTAGCCTTAGTACTAAGCACCACTATATATAGTAGTAGTATCTATAATACCTTTACTCGGTATATATAACTAATAGTTAATAATATAATACTTTCGATACTAAACTATTAGCCTTACTCTAACACTTTCCTTNTTATAATCTATAATAGTAATTAGTATATACTAATTTATTATAATATATTCTACTCCTTTATTTATATTATTTTAAACCTACTTTATTCTAGTACTTAATACTTAAGTTAATAATTAGTATTATTATTTATATACTTATTATTTATATTATATAGTATTATAATATACCTTGTATTTATTCTACTAAGTTATACTAATAAAACCCTAGTTTCTATAACCTTTACTATAAATATTATAAGTATATTCTAAATTAATAATTATAAGTTATATTATAATTATTAGCTTATTATTAGTTTAACTATTCGTTAAATATAGGGTATAATATAAGAGAGGCTAAACCTTAGTATTAGACTATTCTATTATATTATATATATTAAGTTAAAGGTATAGAAGTAGTACTAGAATAGTATAAGTAGAACTAGTCTAGTTAAATAGTTCGTACTACTAAGTATATTTACTTAATTACTATAATAATACTAGGCTTACTTTAAAAGAAGTAAAAGACTCGGCGCTAAATAATAAGCTATTTAAAATCCTTAACTAATTAAATCTATTAATTTCTTCTCTAATATTAATTAAGTTTATTAATATCTTATAATTTATAAATCTATTAATTTTTAATATTCTTATCTTTTTATTCTTTACTAATATCCTCTTATATAACCTACTCTTTAACTATAATATTAATCTTATTTATATTAATAAGTATAACTAGTACTTAGTAAGGCTTTAATTCTATTATAGTATTAAAAGGATTTATAGTTCTCTTAATCTAAAGAATCTTATAGATCTTATATTATTTATATACTTAGTATAATACTATTACGTTAATTATAAGATACTTCTCTTTTATTATACTATATTTAATAAGTAAACGGTAAAGTTACTACGAAATTCGGCGGTTTTAGTTATAATTTCCGAGTATTCACTTACTAAAATCTCGCGCTACTCTAATACTTTCCTTATAGTTAGCTAAGGCGGTATAGCCTTAGTACGCCTTAGTAAGCCTCGGTTAATCTTAAGTACGTTAGAATATCTAAAAAAAGATTATTAGTTTCCTCTTATTTTAATTCTAACTTTATAGACTATATATATACTATTCTCTACTCTTCTCTATTCTACCCTTTCTCTCTTTATAAATTTTATAAATTAATTATCTCTTATTCTATCCCTTTTTATTCTTTCGGATTCTTATATTACTATTATATTTATTTTAGGTCTAATCGATATATACTATTACTAACTAACTATAAGTAATTCCTCGGATAGTAGTAATATATTAGATATTAAGAGCTACTTTAATATAGAGGATAAATATAAGGAAATTAACGTTACTACTAAGGTAATATGATATTCGGTGTTATAGTAGCCTAGATATTCAGGTTGTTCGAATCAGGCACCTACCTTATATAATCACCCCTCGATTCGAGGTATATAGCTAGAGCTTCTCCTATACGAATTTAAGTACGCTGTTTAGTCTAAGCTAAAATACTATATATAGTAGTAATACTTTTATTAGCAGGAACTCTTTATTAAACTCCTACTAACTCTTCTATAATAGGATTCGCCTAAGGTTATTAATAAGCTACTAGGTAGTAAATTAATAACTAAAGGTATTCTAAGCTTATTAAAATAATAAGGTATACTAAATAGTATTACCTAGGATACTAGCTACGTAGAGGTAGAGAATAGGACTAGACTAATTATCTCCCTATCTCTTACTCGCTTAATCGAGCTATATTCTAACAATTAAGCTCTATAGCGTTCAAGGCTAGGAGATACTAAGTCTAAGCAAGAGAAGTAATAACCCTTAAAACTTAGATTACAAGGTAAGTTAGGTTATATTCCTACCGCTTATAATAGTTCTCCTCTTTACTAATAATATATATACCTATTACCTATTTAATTTAAAGAGATTCTAAGGAATTTAAGTAGAAAATAATATAACTTCCAGAGGGGAAGCGCTATAAAGACCTACTTACTTAGTAAAACTTTTCCGGTACTATTCTAGAATACTACGCTAATAGTATATTATTTAAGGATTCTATAAATCTTAAACTAATAACCTATCTCGAGTAGAAAACTATCTTAAGTAATTATATTATTAACTATCTAAACCTCTAGATATTTTAGTTATAAAAGATAGGGGAATCCTTTATTAGAAACTCCCTTTTAAATAATAACAATTAAATACTTCTTTATTACAAACTCCTTTATTACGAACTTCTTTAAAGAACGCTTCTTTTATACTATAATAAGATAGAATTAACTAATTAACCCCTTCCTAACTAAGGTTAGTAATAACTTATATAATAAGAACTTACTAACCTCTNTAGGCTTAAATAGATGGAAATCGACTTAAGAGGAAACTTATAGTAACTTATAAGACTTCTACTTTTAGGTTCAAGACCTATCTTAAGAGCCCTTACTACTCGACCTAAGGGACGAACCTTGGTCGCCGACCCTTAAAGAAGAGGACAATTAGTATAGGCTATATTTAAAAGCTCTTGTTAAACCTCTTATATAAGCCGGAGAAGTAGGAGTATTTAACCCCGAGTAGAAAAGGACTATAAAGATTACTAATTAGTCCTCGACTACTAACTATAAGACTCCTAGGTCCTATCTTTATCTAAAGAAGAATATAAACCGTAAGCCGGTCCCTCTTTTAAAGGTAAAGAGCGTTAGGAACTAAGGCGCTAGGAACTAAGGCGCTAGGAACTAGACCTCCTTTAAAAGATAGACTATATATAAACCTAAATTACCGCCCTTAAAGTATTAGTAGTAGGCTAGTAAGAATAGAATAAAGAACTAGAAAGATACGAGAAAGAATACTTTTAAAAGAACTAAGAGAGAGAGGAGGTAGACTTCCTCTAAAGGAATACCTATAGGGTACTAGGTATTAAAACTCCCTTAGACTCCCGGCTAAAGTTTAAGGAGCCTATAGGGTTATTAGGACCTTCTCTCGGACCTATTCTACTAAAAGGACCTGTTTAACTACTAATTAACCTTACTACCTACGATCGAGAAGTTAAAATAAAGGATTAAGGAAAGTCTAATAGAATTAGTAGGACAGGACAAGCCGGAAATTATTATTACTCTAGAACTAATAGTAGTAGTAGTAATCCTCCTCCTAATCTAAGTATAGGAATACTTACTTATAACCCTTCTAATAAAAGAATAATCTCTGTCTTAACTAATAATTAGGCTTGTTAGAGCCTATAATAGAACCTTGTTCGCTTAAAGGACCCTAAAACCTACTTGGGATTACAAAGAGCTAGAGCTATAAAGGGCTTTATTCGAGATCTCCGACGTTTCTTTAGTAATAATAAGGCCCTTGCTTTAGGAGTAAAGATAGCTAATTATAAGAAGGTTATTTAGTTAAGTTAATTCTTATAAGGTAATATAAAAACTTAGTATACTAATATATAAGATCTTACCTATTAAGATAATATACCTAAACCTATCTCCCTTATTACTATAGAATTTAACAAATTCGTAGAAGTACTAACAAACTACTTCTCTAACCTATATAAAATATATAGACTTTAGGACAGATTTAAAGGACGAACTTAATAGAAAACTATTAACAACTTTACGGCTAAAATAAAGATATTAGCCCTTAACCTTATCTTTATACCTTTAGACTATATCTTGTCCTAAAGGTTCTTAAATAGGATTTATAAGGAAATCTATACTAGACTTACTAAGGATAGTTATAATAGTAGTACCTTCGAAGAACTAGTTACTTATACAGACAACTATAAATAAGCCTAGTTTAAAGGAAGTCGCTTACTTTATAGTAGCGGAAGGCGATCCTATTTTAATACTACTACCTCTATAGAGCTAAATAAGGTTAAGAGTAGGACTTCAAGAGGTCGAGGTCGTAGCGGATTTCGTAGAGGATCCTATAGTAGATTTAGATTAAATAAAGGAAGCTCTACTAGCTAAGGCGGTAGAGGAAGAAGTAAAAGTAGAGGAAGGCCTTAGACCGGATAGGCTAGATCTACTTTAAGAGGCAGACGTAGTAGTTTCTATAGGTCTTAAATAAAGTATATACCTCTTTATATCCCGGGACGACTAGACAGGTCCTCGGATTATAAGGGATAGCAAGAATAGTATAGAACTAATAGTACTTATTTTAGATATAAAGAGAAAGACTACTTTTCTCTTAACTATATAAAAAACCCGAGCCCTCTATATAAGTCCGAGTAGAGAATAACAACAGGACTATAAAACTAGAAGATATAACTTAGATTAATTCTCTATTATATTTTTAACTATATAAGATGTTAACAGCGAATAAGACTTTAATAATAGAAGAAGACACTCGCTTTACACCGTCCTCCCTTTTTAATATTAGTAATACCCTTATAATATTTAAGGGTACTATAGCTAAAAACCCTAAACAATAACAATCTTATCTTATTAATAGTAGAGTAGATTGTAATTATATAAATCGCCTTATAGCTATAGAGCTAGGCGAGTTATACTAGGGCCTACGGATTAAGGTATCTATAGCTAATAATACTATACTAACTTCGAGCGAGTACTATACATTTACTCTTCGAATTAAAGACTTTATATTCCGTATTATAGCTATTGTCTTAGACCTACCTAAGACAGATATTATCCTTGGCCTCCTATAGCTAAGACAATATAATCTAACGATCGACTAGGTAATAGGAGAAATAGTTATTCGAGCGGCAAGTAAGAAGGAGAAACAAACTATATTTACTCTTACCCCTACTTAAACCTTCTAGACTTTAACTATAAGTTACTTTAACCTTATTTCGCTTTAAGGATTAAAGAAGGGCTTTAACTTAAAATAAACAGAGGCTGTCTTATATATAGTCCGGATAGTAAAGGATAAGGAAACCTTTGTCCTCCTAACTAAGGTCTACCTAGTATTTAAGAACTTAATTATTAAATATTAGGATTATTTTAGAGAGGAGATACTAGATAAGATACCTCCTCTAGAGAAGTTTAAATATAAGATTAATATAGGGGATACTCTACTAAGGAACCTTTAAGTATACCTGCTATCCTATTCTTAGACCCTAGAATAAACAAAACAAATTATAGAACTACTTAATAAGGGATTAATCTATATAAGTAAGAGTACTTAGGGATTCCTTATACTATTTATAAAGAAACTAGAAGGGAAATAAAGAATATATATTAATTACTAAGCCCTAAACGAAGTTATAAAAAAGAATACTTACCCTCTCCTCTAGATCTAAGACTACCTTAACTAGATTAGAGAAGCTAAATTTATTTCTAAGATAGATTTACTCTTAGGATTTTACTAGGTTTAAGTAAGAGAGGGAGATTAATATAAAACGGTATTTAATACTTAATAAGGAAAGTTTAAGTACTTAGTTATACTATTTAGACTTATAAATATACTAGTAACCTTTTAGATAATAATAAATAAGATTCTTTAGCCTTTTCTTNCTAGACAATATTATTATATTCTTAAATTCCGTCTAAGAATATAAGATATATTTATAATAAGTCCTTAAAGTACTTTAGAAAGAAGGACTTAAGGTAAAACTATTAAAGTACGAAATTAGTTTGTCTAAAATAGAATTTTATAGGTATTAAGTAGGAAACAGAGTTATTAAGACCTATACGTCTAAGACTAAGCTTATTTAGAATTAGCTAGTCCTAAAGACTATATATAAGGTTCGCTTATTCCTAGGACTTACTTCTTACTATAGAAGANGTAATAATCTCAAGTCCGCTAAGCGACTTGCTTAAGAAGACTAACGCTACCCTTCGTAAGAAGAAGCACCGCCTAGTTATTTAGACTATAAGATATTAGCTAGCCTTTAAAAGTCTAAAGGAAAAACTTATAAGCAAGCCTATACTTACTTAACCCCGACCTAATCGTCTATTTGTAATTAAGACTAACGCTTTAGACTAGACACTTAGATATACCCTCCTCTAACTTAGTAACAATAGCCTCTTATACCCTATTACTTTCAAGGGGAAGAAGCTCTAAGGTACTAAACTAATATACTTAACCTAAGATAAAGAATTACTTACAATTAAGTGTACGCTTTAAATATAGAGTTATTATATTAATAATCACACTTGTACGAAAGTAATCACTAATTATAAGAGTCTAAAGTATATATAGACTACTAAGGAACCCTCGAAACGACTTATATACTAGGTAGCGGAGTTTTAGACCTACGATATTAACCTATACTACTACTTAAGTAAAGAGAATCCTATTATAGATACTATCTCTTACTATATAGATTAGAAAGGACAAGGTTAACTGTACTAAGAAGCTTTTAAGTAGTTGCTAAAGAATAGTAAAATAAAGTTCTACCTAGATAGTCTAGCTATTAATATAACCTAGAAAGCTTCCCTTAAAGCTATATCTTCCTTTAATAAGGCTAAATAGGAAAAGAAAATCTTAACTCTTCTATCCCTCCTTAAAGAAAATAAGCTAATACCTAAGGACTTAGTAAACCTTACTAATAATCCTTATTACCTAATATTAACCTTCGAGTACTATAATCGAGTCCTATTTAAGAAAATAGACAGATTTAAGGTACTATATATTCCTCTATTACTTCGTCGCGATTAGCTAAACGAGAAGTATAAGAAGTATGGCCACTTTAGCTAGCTAGGGCTTAAGGGTACAGTTTAATATATAGGATAGTAGCCTACTCTCGAACAAGATATTAAGTTAAGATATTAAACTTGTCTATAATATTAGATCGCTAGGAAATTAGGACACAAACAAGGGCTAGCCTCTATCTTATAGCGACTAAACGTTAGCCTGTTTAAGGAATAGTCTATTAATTTTATTAGAATACTTCTACTAACTATATATAGTAACCGATAGATTATTACTACTATTAAGAGATCTACTAGATGGCTAGTAGTTCGAGCCGTTGTACTAGCGAATTCTTAGGCTATAATAGACTTTGTCTATAAAGAAATCTTCGTAGTCTATAGAATACTATAAGTTTTACTCTCAGATAATAGCACGAACCTTATTTCTAAAATAATAGAATCCTTCTTAAAAACAATAAAGCTAAAGTATTATTATACTACCCCCTACTATCTATAAACGAACAAAAAGGTTAAACAGTTTAATAGAATTCTAGGTAAAGTATTAGTAAAAGCCTTATAAGGGAAGAGCATTTATACCTAGGACAAATACTTAACCTAGGCTGTCTTTACTATAAGGATTTATACCTACTTAGTATCGAAGTATAGCCCCTTCTTCTTACTATATAGAGCCTACCTAGGACTTCCGGACTTTACTAAGACTAAAACCTTTAAACTTACTAAAGTTGGCCTAGAGGATAGATTAAATAAAATCCTTCGTAGAACTTTAGCTACTAATAAAGTATAACGATAAGCGAATAAGGAATTATACTAGAAAGCAGTTCGCGCGAAATTAATTAGGGACTAGTAATAGAATATTAGGCCTCTAATTAAGCTAGATTCCTTTATTCTAATACGTAACGAAAATCCGAAGAAGTAGAGAGATCGCTAGTATAGCCCGTATAAGGTTATTATAGTATACTTACTTAGTACCTACTAGTTAAAAGACTACTATAGATAATACTTAAAGTCGTTAATTAATAGGTTACGACTTAAGTTAATTCTCTAAGCCTTTATCGATATTACTACTAGTAAATAGAGTAATAATATAAGAACTAAACAAGTTCTAGCTAGCTTAAGTATTATTAATCCTACTATTAATATTAGGAAGTACTTAGACAACGGTATTATACTAGGTTATACTTATAAGAAGCTCGCTACAATTAGCAAAGCCGAATAGGTAAAATTAGCTTCTAGAGGACTAGAAATAAATAAAGTAGGAGAGGATTTTATATAAGAAACTTAGCTAGATAACTTCGCTTAAGAAGTTTATAGTAACCTTAATACGAAATTTAAGAACCTTACCTAAACTACTTGCTAGGAATTAGCTATAGAAGAATAACTAAAAGAAGTAAAAGAAGTAATACTATCTCTCCCTAAACAAGTTATAAACTTAATACAACCGCTAGAACAGCCCCGAGGTTATATAAAGTAACCCTTAAGGAGACTATCCTTTACTTCGAGTAAAGAAGCGGATAAAGAGTACTAACTACCTTAGTAGTAAACCCTAGGTATACTAGGAGGAAGAGTACTACGAAAGTAGAATTAGAAACCTTGCGTAGCTAAATTATAAACGGTCGAAATTAAGCCTCGATCCTCGGACTTATAATCTAAGAGGAAGGTATTAATCGCTTAAAAGAAGAGCTTCCTAAAGTATTATAATAAAGGTTCTATACTAGTATAAAGAGGAAGAGGTCGCTTAAAGAAGTAGCCCCCTTATAGTACTCTAGAAGTAATCTTAGTACTAAAAGCTTGTCTAAGGACAGTTTTAGAAGTTCGTATTCTAGCCTTCTATCTACTATAAAGAAATAGACTTTAGTAGATACTACTTAATAGAAGTTAGAGGAGTTCTCTTAATCTTAAGAGTAAAATATAAGCTTATTTTAAGCTACCTATATTTATTTTAAATATTAGCTATTTTATTTATAAAAATTAAAAGGTTTATTAGAGGGTATTCGGGTACTTATAAAGGTATATTCTAGTACTTATTAAAGTATATTTAAGTATTTATTAGGGCTTATTTTAGAGATTTATTAGCGTTTATTAGAAGCTATTCCTAGATTTATTAAGGCTTATTTAAGTCTACTTAAGCGTTTATTAAGCTTAAGGTAAGAAAAAATATAGGTATATTAGTAGAATATTATATAGTAAAAAATACTACTTTTAAGAATCCCTAGGTATCTTCTAGTACGCCGCCTTACTTGAAAACTATTGATCTAAGAATAGAAAAATAAAGCAAGAAGCTTAAAAAGATTAATAAAGAAAGAAAGTATAAATAAAGAGTTTAAAATACTATAAGAAAAACTATTTAAAGAACCTACTAAACGCTACTTAGAACCTAAAAGAATAGAAAAATAAAGAACTACTAGCTAGCTCTATAAGGTACAAGCTTACTACTTACGCTTCTTACTAGTACTCTTACTACCCGATCCTCCCTTACGCTTGCTAGCGCTAGTATTGTCGTCGCCTTCGTCGTTGTTACTAGAGGGCTCGAAGTTAGAGGGATTAAGAGACTCGATAGGAGAGACTATCTTACCCTTACTAAGGGAAGTAATTCTCTCCTAGAAAAACTTATTAGTACCTATAATATCTTTATAAGCCTTTTAACAACCCTTAACTATATTAAGATTATAGCTGCCTAAAATAATAATAATACCTAAGCAAACCTTACTAGTTTAGGGCTTCTTCGAAGGGGAGCGACCTAGGGCAGTTCTACTAGTATCTATATACGAGTTAGTATAGAAAAGGAAAAATAATAGTAGAACTTACTATTTTAGTTGTAAAAGGAATATTTCACCCTTTAATTACTTATCTAGTAATTCGCGTAAGTACCTAACCGAATTGTCTTCTTTCCCTTTATAGTATCTATCTCCGGAAAGGACATATACTCCCGAAACTATATTCCCTTACAAGGCGTCTTGCCCTCCGCCTTCTACTTATACTACTATAAAAAAGTTAGCTTAAACAAGAAAAGAATAGAAAAGAACTTACCTTATAATAAGAATTACACCTACCTTCCCTACTATACTACTTACCTTTAAGCTAGATAATAATCGGCTCTATATATAAAGTATAGGACTTTGAGGCAAGTATCTTCTCTAACTTCTTAAGACTAACATTCTAGCTAATAGGACAAAGTATCTTCTATTTACTACTATTATAAAGTAGAGCTAGTATACCTAGCTTAGAAGGAAGGTTATTAAAATGCCTAAGGGTATTAACTATATTAAGGTTACTTTTAACTATAAACTTCGGCTCTTCCTTATTATTATTATTATTTTCCTTATTCGAGCTAAGAATACTACCCTTCTTACTTTTAGACTCCTCTTCGGAGCCTCTAATAAAGTTATTATTAATAGCGTTGTTAGTATAATTCTCGATAGGCACGGGCGAAAGAACTAGTATTAAAGGAATAGAATCTTATAAGGTACTTTAGTCTAAGAGACCTGTAGGAGACATTTAGATAAAAATCTAAACTAGGGAAAGGGTTCTAGCTAAGGAGGGAGCTGTAGGCTCGACCTTACCCTTAGCTAAGTTAAGAGTAGCTAAGCGATAGTAATATAACTATAGAATTATTAGTATTATAAAAGTAAAAAAATAAAAAGTAAAATACTAAGACAAGTACTATAGGAGTTCTACTAGAGCGGCTATAAGAAGCTTACTCTTCTACTACTATATAAGCTTACTTAGTAGTAACCTAAGTAGTAGATTCTACTGCCCTCTCTATTACTTTCTTAGCCTTCGACCTCTTCTTTCTTATATAGTCCTTTCTATTCTTAATTTATAACTTAGTAAGTTAAAGCTTAGGAGAGGGACGCCTAAGGGGAAAGATCTCTTAGTCTTCTTTGTAATACTCCTTACCTAGCTCTAAGTAACGCTTATTACTACTACTAGAGCCTCTACTAGAACCGCCTAGGCTACTAGTTGCTATACTACCCGGCGCGGGGAAGGTAAGGACTTATATAGATATAATTAAGGACAAGAAGGAATATAAGAAGGGGATAAAAGATATTATAGAAAGATTAGAGAAGTAGGTAAGGAAGAATATTATATATTATAGTAGTTAAAAGAAGGAAGTAAAAGAGGGGCAAGAAGGCTCCTTAATATAGACCTTCGAGAGCTTAAAAACTCGTATATTCTTTAGACTCGAAAGGCCTAAAATAATTAAACTAGACGTTATTAAGGGTATTTATAGCGCTTTTAGTAAGTACTATCTATAGTACTCTATACTTACTTAACTATATAATTACTTAATATCTTTAGTTCCTATAAACGGATATAGCTTAGAATAGGTTAAACGTTATATAAGTATATAAATCTTAAACAAATTACCTTATTTTCTAGGAAAATCTATATAACGTAGGTAGGGGTAGCTAGCTTTTTCTGTATAGAATTAAAGCTATTAATACTCTAGGAGGAGTACTGTTTATCTAAGTAGGGGAGGATATAATATTTAATATTATAGTAGCCTAGATATTCAGGTTGTTCAAATTAGGCACCTATCTTATGTAATCACCCCTCGATTCAAGGTATATAGCTAGAGCTTCTCCTATACGAATTTAAGTACGCTGTTTAGTCTAAGCCAAAATACTATAGTAACTTATCTTAATTCTAATATTAAAGAATATAATAACGCTAATCTAGTATAGATTACTAGAGAGAATAATACTTACTTACTAGAATACTATATTAATTAAGAAAATAACTCTACTAAATCTAAGAATAAAAATAAGAACTATAGTAATAATAGTATTCTCCTCTTTAATATAATAGAGGCTTAATTTAGTCGGTATATATCCTATATTCTTTATTAACTATATTCTATTATTAGATCGTCGAACTAACGTTTTAAAGGTACTATAAATATATATAAAAGAATCTAGCCTACTTAATATAGGCTATCTCTTACTATACTCTTAAGGCCTTCTTTAATTAGATATTAAATTAACGTTAAGGTAAGGGTAGGAGAAGGCTTATAGGAATTAAGTTAGCGAATACCCTTAGGATATACTAAAAGGTCTTCTAGCTTATATATAAAAGAACAATTAGTAAGAAGATTAATAGTAAAATAAACTAGAATATATATTATATAAGTAGTACTTTTTATTTACCTACTATACTCTTTTTAAAGTACTTTAGATTATAGGCTAATAAACATTTATATCTTTTTATAAATCTTAAGAAAGCTAGTAAAGAAATATAGATTATTAATAAAAAAGTATAAGAAGATAGCTATATATATTAAAGATTTTATAAGCGTTTTATAGACTAACCTTATAATAATAAAAAAGAAGTATATATATAGGTAATACTATATATAACTCGCCTTCTTCTATTACTTAGCTACTTTCTCTAGAAATTAGCCTTTAGTAGTTCTAAATCTCTACTACTATTATATTATTATAACCCTACTCTAGGACCTAAAAGACAGGCCTTATTAGATCTTAATTAAGTTTACATATAAGTTTATAAAGTAGTATCTTAGTATAAAAGATATATAAGTTTTACCTATACTCTTTTTACCTTTCTATATCCCTTCTAGTTTTACTATATAATATATTTATAAAGATATTAGGAATATATTCCTACTTCTTAAGATTATCTTTAATCTATCCCTTATTCTTAGTTTATATATTACCTTACTTAGTCTTATTTTTACTAATAAAGCGTTCTTAGCTTTAAATCTTACCTCTATAGAAAAGATTAATAGGTTAAATATATAGCCTAGATATAAGTAGCTACCTTTATATTTAAAACCTAAAAAGACTAATATCCCTATCTTTTATAAGTCTATTAAGACGCTTTATAAGTAGGAAATTTCGCTAGACTAGTACTTACTATATTCTATACTCTTACTATAGATAAAGAAGCTAGAGGTTCTTATAGGATTTCTATAGATTATATACTTATATAGTTTTAAATATAGAGTAGGTAATATATTTAACTAGAGTAGTTTATTACTTATCTCCTCTAACCTATAGCTATATATACTAACTATAGACGAATAAATAATATAAGCGATATACTCTAAAATATAATACTATAATATACTAAGATTAATACCTTTATTAAGTACTACTTTCTAAGGTAGGTTACTACTAATACTAGAGCTATTATCTCTAGCTATAAGCCCTAGTATAACCTTATATATATAGCCTATTAGATAACTAGATAGATTAATCCTAACTAACTATAAGAGCTTATACTAGAGTAATTACTTTTAGTTAATTAAGATCCCTATATCTATTACCTTATTATATAGTAAGATAAGTAGAAATACTATTTCTAGAGTAAGGTAATATAATAGCCTAGGTACTAAATTCTAAGCTATAAGATATTTAATATAAGATAGTAGTAAAGAGTTATACTTCTAAAGTAGGTTTAAAAGTAGTAGGATCTAGAATACCCGGTTTATAAGATTAAGCTATAGCTCTCTAGACTAAAGTTTAACTAGAAAGTATAGACTACTTTTAAACTTAATAAGGATATACTACTAATCTAGAAGTAGTTAGTTAAGATAATAATAACTCTACTAAAAGTAACTTTAGAGGAAGAGTTTTACTAGCGTAACGTAGCTATTAATATAGTTACTACCTACTATAACTTTCGAAAGAGGGGGGCTATTACCTAATCGCGTAGGAAGCTATCTATAGAGGCTAAACTATAGTAAGAATCTATAGAGGCTAAGAAATAAGTATTAAATATAACTATATTATTAGTATTTATAGAAAAGAGACTAACTATCTACTTTATATACTTAAAGGAAGAATATTTACTATTTAAAAAGTGTATTTATTTATTAACTAGCCTAGGAGACTTAACTAAGTACTTTAAGTAAAAGTATTTATCTAATATAAGAGAAGGTAATAAAATTAGATATAAAGTCTATTAAATATTCTTATAGTATAAAATATACCTTTAGAATTATATAATAAGAATCTATAGAATAATTTCTTAATTAATAACTAGTTTCTAAGGTATTAAGAAATAGTAAGTATTTAGCTAATTTACTTTATTTATTATTTTTATAATAACTTACTTATAAAATCTAATAAAGAAATAAAATCGCTATACTAATAATAATACTTATTTTTATATAATATTCTAAATTTACTACTAAACTAAATAACTAAATTATAAATTATAAATTATAAATTATAAAGTAGCTTAAGGTTAGGGTTATATACTAGTAATTTAAAGGTTATTTTATAGGTATTCGTAAGTTATAAATCCTAAAGTAGCTTAGGGTTAGGGTTATATACTAGCGCTAAAATTAAAGGTAAAACTACTTAATAAAGTAAATAAGCTTAAATTTAACTCGAATACTCCTACCCTCTAATATAACTTAAACGCTCCTTTAACTCTACCCCCCCCCTCTATTATATAAACTACTTCTACTACTAAATATTCTTAACTACTACTACTACTACTATAAGTTAATAAGAGCCTATAGTTCTTTATAAGTAAGGGACCTATTAATTAAGTAACTTTAAAAAGTAATCGTTAAGTATACTTATTATATAAGAATTATAGTATAGATTTTATAATAAAGGATTAAAATATAGTTTTTCTTTACTTAAACGTCCTTTATACTTATAGTTTACTCTTAGATATTCTTATACTCTTACTAGGTAGTACTATATATAATCTACCCCTATACTAACTTTCTTTAATTCTAGAATACTAAGTACCTTTTTATTCTTATTAGGTACTTTACTAGTTTATTATCTTCTACTTATAAATTTTAAAATTTTTCTTAAAGGCTATTTATACTTTACTTTAATATCTTATAAATATAAGGTTATTAGAAGTAGGTAGTATAATTTCTAATAACCTTTTAGTTTTAGTAACTAGAATAGATAATTATATACTTATAATTTACTCCTTTAAAGGTAACTATAACTTAAGGTTAATAAAGTTATATATAATAAGCTTACCTATTTTATAAATATATAGAACTAGTACTATATTAACGTTATAAAATAATAAAATTTTATATACTTTCTTAATTAAGGTTTCTTTTTATTTACTTAACCTCTTACTTTTTCTTTTAAGATTACTAGCTATTATATATAAGTAACTTAAAATTTAAGACTACCTTTAAAATAATACTACTACTTTTATATATATATTATATCTAGTTATTAATAGAGATAAGTAATCTAAATATATATATACTACTACTTTAGTTAGAAATTTATTCTTAGGTTTCTATATCTTAAATATATAAAATATACTACTCTTATATTTAATTTAGATATAAAATAGCTAGCGCTTTAACGTACCTACTAATTCGCTTATTTAAATATAAACTAATTAACTAACCTACTTTAAGAAGAAAGCTATAAGACTACTAATAGTCTAATAGCCCTACTAGGCCCTACTAGAGTACCTACCGATTAGCTAGTCTATTAATTATAGAGCTTTAAATTCGCGATTCTAACCTAAGAAGAATACTTTACTATATCTCTTTAGTTAGCTTTACCTTTTAGCTCGATCTAGATATTATATCTTATATCCTATATTAGAACTTAAATAGTTAATTTCTAGTTCTACTTAGATAGACTTACTACCTTAGTAAGCTAAAAAAAGGTACCTCCTTTATTTTAGAATTAGCTATTTAGTTATTTAGTAATATTCTTCCTTTCTTCTAGGATTTATATAAATTTTAATTTATATTAAAACTATATTTTAGTATATAAAGAGCGCGGTTAAAAGTAAGGGTATTCTAGGGGTCTAACCCTAAAGCTAGGCCCTAATTAGTTAGAATACCCCTATAGCTAAGGTTTAATAAACGCTAGAGGGGTACCGGGGGGCCTATAGGCCTATAATAGGGCCCTATAAGGGTAAAATAAAGGGGCTAGCTCGGCTAAGCACGGTTAAGGGTTAAAAAAGAGGGTAATTTATATATATTTTATATGGTTTTTACCTAAATTAGAACTAAAAGATATAATTAAAAGAGTATAAAATAAAGAATTAGTAAACTCTATACTTTAGTTAGTTTAATTTATATCCCTCCTTATACTTATTCCCCCCTTCTAAATAAATTACTTCCGTAATATACCCTAGAATACACTTAATCTATACCTAAATATACTCTTATAAAAGGTTATTCTAATACTCTTTCTAGAGCTCTTTTCTCTTTATATATAACGTTAGTACCCCTTATTTAGTAGTCTCTTTTTTTATTTAAAACTAATAAGGTTTAATAGTATTTAAGTTAGGTAAGTTAGAAGGCTAGGTTAGTCTTAATACCTCCTATAGATTAAATAGCTTCTCCTAGTACTTTAAAGTATAGGTACCTTAGAGGGGAAAGCGGAGTTTTTTAGATAGTTTCGAGACTCTTACCTAAGAGTCTTATATAGAATATAGTCCTAGGAAAAAAACTGCTACCTAATAGTAGGAGGGCAGTTTATTTATAAAGATAGTTTTATATATTAGATAGTTATATTAATAAGATAATTAAGAATTATTTCCTAAATATAAAAGCGTTCTAGGACCGTCCTAGGAGCGTCCTAAACCCGTCCTAAATCCTACTCCTGGGTACACGTGTGATTACGTAAGCAGGGTACGCAAGGCACTCCTGGGCTGGCCTGCGCTCAGACGCCCACAGGCTACGGGCATGTTCCCCGCGCGTGGCTAAGTCCCTCGACCACCACCACACCTAACATCGCACGTTATGCCGCCCATGATGCGCGCCCGTGAAATTTCGCTGAATCGACTGAATTTAATACTTATATTTTTATAGCGTTAGGGTTGAGCGCATAGGAGCAGTACCGAGTACGTGATGTGGCCCGTGCGCTGCGGCTCTGCGCGCCTACATACGGCTCTGTAGGGCACTTTTCCGTACCGTCCCGGGACCGTCCCGGAAGCGTCCCGGAAGCGTCCGAGAACCGTTCTACGACTATCTAGTAACTATTTAGAAAATAAACTATTAATATAAAGGATAGTTCTAAAACTAAGACTATTTATAGCTAAAATAGTCTTTAGACTATTTAAAAGTATAATAGTTTAAATTAATAATAGTTTTAATATTAAATAGTTTTAAAACTATTTTATAACTATTTTATTTATAAATAGTTTATATTTATAACTATTTAAAAATTAAATAGTCTTAGGACTATTTTAGCTATAAATAGTCTTATATTTATAACTATTTACTATTAAAATAGTCTTATATTAGTTTAAAATCTAAAATAGTTTTTAAAATAAATAGTTTTTAATTAAAATAGTTATATAATTCTAAACTATCTAGAAATAATCTTATAATAGTTTCCCTTTTATCTAACTATCTAAAAAACTCCGCTTTCCCCTCTAAGGTAGCTATATTATCCTCTTATACGTATATATTAGAATATCTAGCTTACTATTTATATATAAAGGGTAAAAGAAGTAGCTTAAGAATTACTTCCTAGTACTAATACTAGTTAATTCTACCTTTCCCTCCCTTATATATATACTTACTATACTTCTTAGTAAACCTCTACTTAGCGGTACTTCTTATTCGGTTAGCCTAAGCGTGTATTTTAGTAGAGGCTATACGTACTACTAGCTTCTCCTACTACTCCTTCTCCTACTTAGCCTTGTAAATTAGCTCTATAATATAGTTCTACTCTAGTAGATCCTCTACGTATACTACCTTCTCCTCCTTCGTCTCCTTCTCCTAGATATAATAAGGTCCTTTAGCGTAGTAGCTAAAGTAACTCTATTATATAAACTTCGAATAACCCTTCTATTAGTAGGTAATTATATACTTGTAGTAAGTCTTATTAGCCTTTCTCTAGACCCTACGCTTACTATATACGCTCTTAGAAACAAAAGTCTTATTAGTAAAGATTACCTTTTTCTAGTCCTTAAGGGTCTAGTACTTATACTTTTCGTACTACTCTAACTAAGCCTTTCTAGCCTTCTTATTAAGCCTAGGCTTTATAGTTAGCTTAAAAGTTCTATAGCTATTTACTTTTAAAGTATAGTAGATAGTACTAGATAAGATAATACTAAACTAACTATCTACGTTTATTATCTTCGCTACCTTATTATAAGACTACTATCTAGTAGTAGAGTTTTATATAATAACCGAGATAATCTATTAAGTAGTAGTATAAGGAATCTTTAGTCTACCTATCTAAGGTGTATTATTAACGTAAGATAGCTTAACTACCTAGGTAGGTTTAAATAGAATCCTAAGTAAGGGTTAAGCTAGTTAGAAGGGCTTCTATCTATAAGAAATAGTCTTCTCTCTAATCTTATAAATAGCTCTCTTTTTAACCCTAGTTTTAGCTAGAATAGCTTTAAATATAGTAGTACTTCTACCCCGGACCTTAAGTATCCTTAGCGCTTAGATATAAGCTCTAATAGTATAGTATGTTTTAGTACCTTTAGAGGGGTTTAAGGCCGAGGGTAAGGGTAAAGGTAAGAAGGTATAAGAAAAGGTTATATCTCTAGGACGAATAGAACAAATCGGTAGATTTAAGAGTCTCTCTAAGGGAGGTTTAAAAGAAGTAGAACGATTAGAAACAGAGTAGATATTATCTAGTTTAGAGTCTCCTTATAGTAGTATTTCTAAGTCTAGACTATCTTTATATTAGGAAAAGCCTTTATCCTCTTCCTCGTTACTACTTATATTAGAGCCTTTATTAAAATCCGGGTCTATATTCGCCTTAGTATTAAGCTTAGAGTCCTAGGATTCTACCCTACTTAAGTGTTCTACTTTACTATTCTTATTAGACCCTATTACTTAAAAATTATAATAAGAAGCTATAATAAGGTATAGAAAGGTTATTAAAAGAGAAAGAGTAATAGGAAAGACCTTAGGAATAATTATTTATTATAATATAGTTAAAAAACACGTTAAAAGTAGCCCCCCTTTTACCTTACTTAGGGCTAGCGTATGCCCTCGCTTAAAAAGGCCCTATATATACTATAGATATAGGGAATTAGTCCCTAAAATATAGGGACCTACTACTAAAACTTAGGGATCTACCCTAAGAATATAGTAGAGTCTAGGTCTAAGAGTACTTTAGGGTACTCACGGCCCTATTTAGATCCCTATAAGGCTTAGACCCTATAGTACCCTGACTTTTAACCGTGCTCTACGTAGTAATTAGAATATAAACTTTAATATAAATCTCTCTTCTACTTCTATTCTATTCTAAGAAAGACTTAAGATAATAAAAACCTTTATATATACGCTTCTACTCTAAGTAAATATTATATCTATATACTAAATATTAAAATAAAAAAAAGATATACTAGAGAACCTAGTTCTAGGAAAATACTAAATAAATAAAGTTATATATATACTTACTAAGAAATTCAAAAGCTCTATTTATAGCCCTAGTTTTATAATTTCTTAACCTACTTTAAAACCTTTACTAATAATATATCCTTTATCTAATATCTTATAGCTTATATTAATTCTATATTCTTATACTAAGATATATTCTTCTTAAGTATTATAGAAAGAAAAGACTTACTACCTCTTCTATTAAGTAGTAATTAGCTTCTCTTACTAAATTCGGAATATAGTTAGATAGTATCTAATATTACTACTTAGGAAGTTAAATTTAACTAAGAACTTATCTAACTTTAATATAATTTCTTATTAGATCCCTTCTATAATTAATAAATATTATTCTTCTCTTTTAAATTATTAAATACTATAGAAAATCCTCTATAGTTAAATAAAGACTAATACTTAAGTCTACTAGGCGATTATAGATTAGTAATATAAGGTATTTACCTCTAGGAAGAACTAATCTAATCTATTCTAACCTTTTATTTATTAGAAGGTCTATAAAGAAGGTTTTTAGAAAAAGAAAATAACTATATAAAGAAATATTAAGTAGAAGAAAGAATATAAGAAGAAATTATAAACTCTTTTTATAACTATACCTATTTTTTAGTAGCTTATTACTACTATAACTATCTAGTAGTTCCTTTATAAATTATAGAGGAAGAGAGTAAATAGTATCTATATCTATAGTTATAAGGGCTAGATTAGAAGAATATTATAAAACTTTTAACCCTAGGGTATAATAAGAATTAAAAGACTATTTATAACTATTTTAACTCTTAACTAATATAGTATACTAAAGAATAAGTCGAATTAGTAAAAGAAAAAAAAGAGCTAGGAATAAGCTAAATTAATATTATAAAGCTATACCTAGTCTAAAGGCTTAAAAGGTTATCTAAGGATTTTAGTTATTTTAGTTACCTTACTTACTAAGTTAGCTAAGTAGTAAGTACTAAATATCTATTATATAATTCTAGACTTATATTACTTATATAATCTTACTTATCTTATATATAGTTTTATATACTATAATTTATATCTTTTAAACTCTATTAGATTTACTATATAAATAATTTTATTCTACTAGAGAAATATCCCTTTTATAAATTACTACTATTTTAACCCTTTAACCTATAGTATACTATTAAAAGATATATTATAATTTTTATTAGCTTAGTTAACTTAACTAATCTCCTATTTTTAAGTAATTAATTTAGAAACTATATTAATTATTATTATATAATTATATATAAGTTCTAAAAACTATTAATAAAATAAAAAATATAATTTTAGGTTTAAATTTTAATTAAAAGATTAAAATATAAGTTAATTTCTTTAAAATATAAGCTATAAGTCCTTTTATTTCTATCTTATATAAATCTTAAATCCTAGGAGAAGTTAAATAGAGTTAACCTATCTTATACTAATATTAAACTTATTATAATCTATCTAATATTACTTTAACTTTAGAATTAGTAATAGTAGGATTATAGTATAGTACCTTAGAAAGTAAGTAAGCTAAGATAAATAGAGCTACTATACTCTCTATATCTACTACGTTTATAGAGTTATATTTAATACTAGTTATAATATCTTCTTTACTAATTATAATAATAATAGTATAAGAACGAGTAGCTATATTAGACTATAGCGCTTTAAGACTAGAACCCTACTAGTTAAAATTATAAAGAAGGTTAGGGCTTATAGAAAACTCTATAGGTCTAGCTAAGTATTTAGAGATAATAATATTATAGGTAGTATAAGAGAATAAGCGATTAATTATATTTAATTCTATTATTAGCTAGATATTAATTATAGATATTAATCCGGCTAACTCTTAATAGATCTAATAAGTACTTCCTATTAGCGAAAGGTTATAAGAGAATTTATAGAAAGACTTAAAATTAATAAAGTAATTATAATTAAGTAAAAGTTTATAATTTATTAAAGATAATATATATATATCTTAAGTATCTAAGATAGTAATAAGATCTTAAGTTTAGAAAATAGTTATAACCTAAATTTAAATTTTAGCTTTTAAGAAGAGATTAAAAAACTAAAGGAATAATATATTTCTATAATATACTAGATAAAAGTAATCTAGGTTTTAAGTATATAGTTATTTATAGTATTTATTAAGTATCTTATATATCTATTATATTAAATTCTATCTTATTATTTTAAAGGTAACTAGGTAAAGTTTTATATATATTCTAAAACGAGTATTCCTACTATATCTTTAATATACTAATATTTATAAGCGCTATAGTTCTTATCTACTATATACTTATTCTTACTTCTTATAATAGTTATTAGATAAATATATAATTCTCTATTTTCTAAAACCTCTTAAATTCTATTTAATATATTTTCTATCTAAAGATACTATTAACTATAAACTAGATTTATTTACTAATATATCTAATAGTTATTAATATACTAATTTTATAGGTATAGCTAAGCCTCTATTAAGAGGCAAGCGTACTATTATAATTAATAATACCTTACCTATATTAATACTAAAATATAATAAATTAGTATAATTTAGTTTAAGAAGTAAAACTTCTTAGGTTTTTACTTAATATTAAATATATAAGTGTCTTATATAGAGAAAGAGCTTATACTATCTTTTTAATATTAGTAAAAGATATAGGATTCTAATATAAAGAGTTTTTAAGAGATATATAATATAGTTAAATCTATATATTATTATTTTCTATATAATTAAATTAGATTTTACTAACTCTATTTTTAAGTATAAACGCTATAACTCTATTACTATATAAACTAATAAATTATTTTATATTATAAAACTTTCTTTTTACTCTTAATCTTATACTTATACTTATACTTACTTTTATTCTTACTTTTACTTTTACTTTTACTTCTATCTTTAACCTTACTATTATCTTTACTCTCTAATTATAATCTTACTAACTTTTTCTTTAGCTTTTTTCTTTTTTTACTTTTTTTTATAGCTTTTCTTTTTTTTTTATAGCCTTCTTTTTTTCCTTAGTAGCCTTTTTTCTATTTAGTTCTTTATTCTTACTATTATTAAATACCTTATTAATTAAAAGTTTACTATAATTATTAGCCTAATCTTAAATAATAATAAATAAGCTCTTATATATTTTATCTCTTAGGTACTAAATAGTAGGACTAGGACTTTATACTTAGTAATAGAATAGTAGCCTCTTCTCGCTACCTTATAAGCTAGAGAGATTTATAGCTAAGTTTAATTAGCTCCCTACCCTATTACTAAAAGATATTACTTTTAGTAAACTAATTATAATCTCTCTTTTCTTATTTTTAGATAGTAAATATATAAGTTAGTATATTAGTATATTTATTATTAGGGTTTTAGTAGACTAGTACTACTAGTTTTATTTCTACTTTAGAATATAGTAGCGATCTTAACTTTACCCTAGGATTATTAAAATAAAGGTATTCTATACCTCTAGTATCTAAGAACTCCTTAAAAGATCTCTTAACGTTAACCTTTAATATAAGCTTATATATATATTATTTTACTCCTAGAATACTATACTTAATAAGTACTTTAGTATTATAAGAAACTTATATATAAGTTACTATTCTCTTTTTAATAGATCTCCTCTTTACTTTTCTAGTAATAATTCTAAGTTTAGTATTTGTTTTTATTAGCTTATTATTATTAAAGCCGGCGACTAAAATAGTAATAGATCTACTAGATTTCCTTTTATAAGTACCCGGCAGGGGTAATAGCTTTAAAATAGAGAGATTAGAGTACTTACCTTAAAGGCCAGGGGGGGGTTTTTTACAGCGTAGTATGACCATGTCTTGGCGCTAATGCGCCCATGAGCGTTCTAGAAGCGTTAAGCTTAGCGAGCGTTAAGGAATCCTAAGCGTTCCTAACTATACCTATTAATTATTTATAATAATAATAGAACAATTAGTCTTTATAATAATTAGGGTTTTTATAATACTTATAAAATNTTAGAAGTATTAGTAGGGAACCTGCCTCGGAGCAGGGCGCGCACGGACAGTAAAAAGTACTCGGTACCGCTCCTACTCTACGAACCTCAACGCTATTAAATTATAAGTTATAAAATCGTTCGATTCGGGCAAAATATGAGGGCGTGCGTACATGGCGCCTTTGAGACTTAATTGCGTGCGTGGTTATGTGGCAGCCATCGGGTTCCGGGGACACATAGAGGAGGATATCCCGAGGTCTTGGCTTGGCTTGGCACTAGTGCCCTCGTAACGATTTAAACTCGTAACGCTCGCGCAACGCTCGTAGAACGCTTGCGGAACAGTTGTACGACGCTCCTAGAATAATTATAATAAACTAAACGCTTCTAATATATAACAATTAAAAAATATATAATTATTACTTACTATAAGTGTTTGAAAAATCTTAATCCTTCTAGGATAGTTATACTATATAACGATTATAATATAGGAAGGGAGACTAAATCATTCTAATACTATTACGAGAATATAATACTTATATATTTATAACAAGTCAGGAACGGTTATACGACGGTGTAAAAAACCCCCCCTAGGCCTTTAAGGTATTAACTATTTAAATCGACTCTCCTAAAATTCTAGCTAATATAGTAGTTTATAAAAGTCCTTTATATTATTTTTAAAGACGCTTTTTATAATTAATAATTACATTTATATTATTAGTATTTAAATAGTAGGTATACCTCTTAGTAAGTCTTCTTATTTCTTTTACTTTTAACTAAAGAACTTCTAGGCTTAGACCCTCCTAAAAGCTTATAGGATACTTTAGTTTATTAAGGGCTCCTCTTACTATATTAGCCTTACTATTAAATAGTTTTATAAGGCTTTCTTAAGTTAATATATCTTTTATAGTAGTAAACTTATAAATAAGTATACTTATTTTACTAGACTTTTAAATTAGAGGTAAGATTTTTATAAGATTATTAAAGTAATTATTTAGTTTACTTAAAACTAAGTAATCTCTATATACCTTCTCCTATTAGAATTATACTTACTATTCGAGTTTAAGAAATAAAGTATTAATAAAGAATAAAGGATTATTATAATCTAAATAAAACTTAGTTATATTTTCCTATAAAGACTTATAATATATTATAATTTCCTTTATAGTTTCTATACCTCTACTATAAATAACTTATAATCTAAGAAATCTATTTTAATATACTTAAATTAGTACTTTATTAATATTAAACTACCTAAGAAAGAACTTTAGTTTTTTAGTTTTATATTTAATATAATTTTAAATTAAGTAAAATCTATTATTTACTTTTTTATTAATAGAGTTAAGTAAAAGAACGTAAAGTAGTTCTATTAAGCCTTTCTAAATTTTAAGAACCTTACTAGGAGTTAGTTTAATAAGCTTAGGTTAAAGTGCTTTACTATCCTCTAAATTATTATTCTCTAGATACTCCTCTAGTACTAGTTAGTAGTAGGTTAGAATATAAATATAGCCTATATTATTATATTTACTATCTATTTCTATTTTATTATTTAGACTTTTAAGTATACTTCTTACTTTATTACTAAGTTCTAGTAAATAGATATAATTATCTTTTATACTTTATAATAAGTTATTATAAAACGTATATAATACGGCTTTTATTAAGTACTAGTTTCTATACTATATTTACTTATCTAGTAAGAGAGTATAAAAAGCTTTCTAATATTTAATACCTTTAAGCTTTATAGTTTTTAATAAATTATTCTTATTAATATTATCTCTAAGTTCTCTAACCTTATTATCTCTAAGTAGTCTAAGCTTCTAAAGTCGAATATCTTAATAAGGGTATATAATAATAGAGCTAAATCCTTCCTTATATTTTACTTTTTTATTATATATTTAGATCTCTTAATTAATCTTATTAAGACCCTTTTATAGACCTACTAAGAGTTACTTAAAATTATTATAAATCTTCTAAAAGAAGATATCTAAGTCTATATCTATACTAATATTAAACTTTACTACTTTAGTAATTAAATTATACTAGTATTTATTCTATTCTTTCTAAAGTACTATAGCCCTTTTATAAAAACTATTCTATATTTAGTAATAAGTAGTATTCTACTAGATTTATATAAGGTATAAAGGTAATATAAGCCTTAGCTTAGTTATTTTAGTTAGTAAGAGTTCTAGATTATCTAAGAAAGGTTTAGTATTAGACCTCTTATCTAAATCTAGATATTCTATTAAACCTCCTTCTACTCTACTTAATAAAGGTTTCGTAGCTATAAATATAGTTATAATTATAGCTAATATAATTATATATAATAAAATATATTAATTAAAGAGGTTTATATTTAAAATTATAATTCTAAATAGTAATTTTTAATACTAGAAAGTTATACTTAGTTATATTAAATATTATAGTAAAGGAAAAGTAATAGTTATTTTATAATAAATAAAGTATAAAAAAACTATAAATAAAAATAATTAGTAGTATATTATCTAATCTAGTTTAATATCCTAGAGTCGCGATATAGATTTATTCCTCGTTCCTCGGATCCCTAAAGAGACTCTAGGAACGGTTGTGTAGGCTAGAACTCGATAGGGGTTTTACTTACTATATTAGGTAAGGTGTACTTTTACTTACTATATTCGGAAGGAAAAGTAGGTTAAGTAAGAATACTAAAATCTATAGAACCTTAGCTTCCTATACTAAAAAGCAATAGAAGATATACTTTATAATTAATTATAATAAACTACTATAACTACTTATAATTACTAAAAATATATACTTAAAAATATACCTCCTAAAATTTATTTATCCTTTCTCCTAATTCCTTCTTCTCTAAAAACTACTTAGATATACCTAATTAAACCTGACTACTTTTAATACCTACTGTTTATAACTATTCGTATTTTACCGCCTATACCTCGCCTACCTCGCCTACCTCGTATATCTCGTATACCTAGTATAACTACCCTCCTTCCTTTTATTTACTAAACCCTTCTATTAAGATATAAGTACTATTTTAACTATTCCTCCCCTTAAAAGTAAAATTAACTAAATTATAGTGTCTTCTCCTAATAACTCCTGTTCGCCTTCTCTATCTACTCGAAAGGCCTATAGACCTAATCGACGCCTCTCCTTATCCCCTATATTCTATAGTATCTCCCCTTAGAATACTAATCAAGTAAGGGGATCGGGAATATACTCGAGTACCGCGCTCTCTATAATAGAAAACCAATAAGCTACTAGGGAGGATTTCGAGCTAATCGCACTTTAATATAAAGTACTAGCTTTATAAGACTAAGTTATACCTATAGCCCCTCTCTCACCGATACCTCTAACCACTAGTTCCCCTAAATACTAACCCTTTACTCTACTACTATAATCCCTAATCTTTTAATTAAGCCTAGTCTTACCCGAACCTCCTATACTAAGCCTCTAAAGAGAACTAAATAAAGCGAAGGGTAAATAAAGGGTAACTAGATATACTACTACTATATAAGCTAAATATAAAGCAAGGAGGAACAAGGAGTCTAATAATCCTCGTAGGGCTATATTTACAAATATATATTCCTTGCTAGATAAGTATATACCTTTCTTTATAAATTAAGTTAAAGGTAGACTTATGTCTAGATAGTCTAAAACAGAGCTAATATTCTATAATATTACTAACTTACCTAAGGGAGAAGGAGAGAGCTTAAAAAGGCTATAGGATCTCTTAGTAGATACGAAAATTCGCTCTATATATACCTATATAGACCTCTACTAATTTAGAGAAAATATACCTAAGTTAACTAATATACCTAATCCTATATTGTTTTTATACTAATTAGTTATATTATAGTAGGACAAATTAACTTATAGTTCTTATACTTACTAACTATATAAGAAAATATAGGACTCTTTCCTCTCTGAATTTATTATACGAGTATCTAACTACGTTATAGATAAATCTAAAAAGATTTAGAAGTTATAAGGTAAATATTAACGTTATAACTCTACTATTATTAATATAGTAATATATCTACTTCGGGCTAAGTTTACTAAGTACGGGAACTATACTAATGAGCGGTATAAAACCCTAAAGGACTTTATAAAACTATAATCTATATCCTCTTCCTTTATATTTATAACATCTATATATAACGACCTTCCTTCTATAGCTAATACTTCCTTTTCTTCGTAAGGAACTAGGCTAGGCGGAGATTATAAACCTTTAAGTAGTAACGTATTAGAAGGATTAGACTCTAATAAGGAATCTAATAAAGATCCGGACGACCTAATCGATACTATAGACTTTAAACTTATAGAGTAATCTTAAAACACTTTAACAAATACAACCTAAGAGCCTACTATAACTAGCCTACGTCGAGAGAGTTAACTATACGTACGAACTAGGAGAACTAAAATTAGGGACTATACTCGAACTAAACCTTTAGACTTAAAGCTTAATATAAATAACGTTACCCCGGAATTCCTAAAGTCTAATATAATAAAAACTCTTTACTATAACTATAAAAAGTACCTACCTAACCTTGTCTGTCTCTTATTAAGTCTAGTTATAAATATATATTATAACTATACAGGTTTCGAATTAAAATAGTAGTAGTAGATTATTATATTAATAATTTCCTAGCTCTTTAATATATATAGCGTATAGTTACGAAAATTCTAGACCTAGTTTAGATTAATACTCTATACGCTTAGTATAAAGTATATCCTAATTAAATACCTTTCTTAATATAGCCTTTCTATAGGAATTAATACTATTAATACTATTTGTAAATCTATTAGAACTGCCTAGTAAGCTCTACTATTACGTTAAGGGCCTAGGTTTAAAACGGAAGGCATTAGCTATTATTATAATAATATAAATGTAGGTACTATAGTAGGTTAGGTACGCGATAATAATAAGAACTAGCTATATAATAGTATTTATAGCTTTATCTATAATATCTATAGTAGAAAATAACGCTCCTTTGCTAGAGATATATTTAATCTAAGTAAGCTAGTATATTAAATATCGAATCTTTTTAATAGTAATAGGATAGAAAGAGCTACTTTTATTAAGTATTACTATATCCTCTAAGTATATTATATAATAAAATTTATAAATAAACACTTACTTTCTTATTAGAAGCAGCTAAACCTCTAGGATTCTAATAAAAAATATTAGAAATTTAAGGAGAATATAAAGGCTACTTAGTATCTAGAAGCCTCTTATAGGCGGACGTATATTAAGAATCTAGGCTAAACTAAATATTACTTATAAACGGCCGAAGGGGAAGAGATAAGCTATTCTAGAACTATTACTTAGTTAGAATATTTCTTAAAATAAGTTAGAATAATAGATAAGATCCTTAAGGATATTAAAATTATTCTTAGTAGTAATTTAGGAACTATTACTACTATTTATAGCGTATAATAACTACGTACTAATAAGGAGTATAATCGTGAACGATTAGCTTAGGGTTTCCTAGTCTTTAGATTATTCTACCTAAGAAAAAGCCTAGTAGAGCTTATTTTAAAGACTTTCTACGTTAAGGGCTACTAGGACTTTATATATCTAGAGAAGATTATTAATAGTAAAGGCTTCCTAGGTTTTAAGAATAGTAAATGTAAATATTACTATAAAGCAGAGGACTTAATTATAAGTACCTACTACTTGTACCTAGAAGCGTAGTTAGAGGTAGAATTCCTATATATAGATAAAGAGGTAAGACTAGAGGAACGCCGTACGTTTACTACCTAAAAGCTCTATAATATAGGCGAAGAGGAAGCTACTAAGTTCTTAGAAATAATAATATATAAAGTACTATTTGATTATAGTACAAGGGAGGTACAAAACCTAGAGCTATAGCCTTAAGCCTAACTACTAGAGCCTAAAAGACCTCGAGGTACCCCCCCTCTAGAAAAGAAGAAAAAAGCGAAGGAAGAAGAGCGTACCTTCTAGTTATAATCTAACTAGGTAGGACTATTCCTAATAATAATAGGTCTCTTCCTTAAATTAAAGGAAGTAGAAAAGTATAGACTTATAAGAAAACTCTTGTAGATCTTTTAACTACTTTTACTATAGTTTACTAGAAGTAAAAATAGTAAATATATATATAAACTTATAGTAATACGAATTATAGAATAGGATATAGATATAACTACCTTTAAAGGAATTATTAATTTAATATTTATCTAAGTAAAAGGGAAATAGTTTATTACTATTAATATAGCTTGTAAATATCTAGTTCGTATACTAAAGGATATCTATAATAATAGAGGGGGCTCTGTTTAATTTAAGTATATTCTAGATGATATATCGCTTATTACTAAGGTACTCTATAATTATAAAAGGGCTATAATTATAAAATACCTTAGTAGGGATTTACACTAAGGTTACTATTATAATCCCTCTATAGTCTAAGATATTATAAGTCTTTCCTCTTAATTTAAGACTATAAGGATCTTCTCTAAAGAATCTTTAATAAAAGTAATAGTTAAAGAGCTAAATATCTTCTTTAATAGTATAAATAAGATTTATAATATATCTATATCTAAGTATATTATATATTTAGAAAATACTTCCTTTTATAATATTAATAATTTTAATAATATATAAGATCTCTTTAATAGAGAGGTAGAACTATTAGGCTAGGAGGGTAAAGAAGGTAATAGAATTCCTACTTCTATAATAACTAACNAATCCCGATATAATTATAGAGAGGACCTTTAATCTAGATAATATATAAAGGAATAGTCCTATAGATCCCTTTACCTAAGTAGTAGCCGTAAAGGCTTAATTATAAAAAGAGAGGGAGAAGCTATTATAAAGTAAGGATTTCTAGGATTATTTTAGTATAAGAACTAAGGTATCTAAGCCTTAAAAGGAAAAGGCGACCGTAGGTCTATTAAGATTACGTAAAAGTTAATTACTTATATATAGATTAATAGAAGCTTAGAGTATAGAAGATACCTATTTAAAATTAAATTAATTAAATCTTTAAGACCTAAGCTAGCGACAACCTACTTAAATAGTATAAGGTAATACCCCTAATCTACTAAAACCTCTACGTAGACCCTATATCCTTTAGACTAATCAATATATACGCTTTAACTTAATAGTCCTATAATCTTATAATAAAGTTCCTAGTCTATCTCTAATTAGCTTAATCCCCTTAGCTTTTCTTAGTAATTACGGCTTAGACTACTACTAAGTATAATAATAACCGCGTCTACTTAGTAATTAATTCTACCTTACTTATTTATTATAATTCTAGAATTATTTAGTAGGGAAGAGTAAAAGAATAGATTTCTATTATACTTATAAGTACTTTAAGAAGAATTCCCTCCTCTATATAAGATAGTTTATATAGTTATACTTAGTTTCTATAGCGTCTTTATAGAGTACTTAGTAGCTATTAAAAGAAGGAACATTTACTAGGATCTCCTCTATAGATATAGTTACTATAAGCTAGGTTAAAATTTAGGTTAACGTTAGCTTCTATTCTTATATAAAAATGATATAGGCCCTCCTCCCTCCTATAGTATTAATATTACTTAGTTCTAGTAAATAAAACCCTACGCTTAGTTACTATAGCTACTTTAAAGTTAACTTTCCGTCTATAGTTAATTTTATTATTCTACTAATCTAGTTGTTGTAGTAGCTTATAATATTTAGGAAATTTAAGTAGCTAAAGGGACTTTCTACTTAGATTAACTTTATAATATCTCGCGATCTTAATTGTAGCTTTAGCCGTAGTAGTATACTTATTTTTTAGTATACCCTATAGTAAAGGTATTATCTTAAGAGAAGCTATAATAGCGTTCTTAGGAGAAGGAGTATAATAATTAGAGAGGTAGGCTAAGGGGTAGAAATCTTTGTTCTAGGTACGTAGATTATCCTCTATAAAAGAGTTAGTAGAATAAAGGATAACTAGATAGAAAAACCTACTAGACAAAGCTAGTATAGATAAAGGAGGTATAGACTACTTTATAGTATAGGTCTAAAGAGTCTTTATAGTAGCGCGCTTAGTAATTATAGACTTTTGTAGTACGACTATTCTCTTTTTAGAATATATTACAATCGCACGTCTACGCTTAAGAGGAGGAGTAGGGCTATTATTATTAGACTTAGAGATATTAAAAATATCTTTAGGCTTTATAAGAGTTAGGTTAACAAATATAATCTATAGTTAAAGTAAGGTAGTAGAATAGGTTATTAGTTTAATAAGTAGAGTTTTAGAAACGTAACCTAATCTAAAAGGTAGGGCCCGTAATCTAGCTATTAGTCTACTAGTAGGTATTAGCGACTAGGTTACTTTACGCTTAATATCTACTATTAATTTTAGAGGGACCTTAGTAGTTTAGAACGTACGAAAATCCGCGGAGGATATATCTTAGGAATATAATATAGGTCTAATATACGTAGGGTTTAGGCCTAGTAAAGTTAGTAGAATATATAATAAACGTTAAATAGAAAGGAATAAACCTAATAAACCTATTAATAAAGCTATATTNATATAGGGTAAAGTAGTAGAAGGGATAATACTAGGATACCTAATAATAAAGCTAGGTATTCCTAATAATAAAGATAATTAGTATAATATATAGTTGTAGACTAGAAATAAACTTACTAAAGTTAAGTATAATAGTACGTAAACCCCTAATAGAAGTTATAAATATATATAAGTAGAGGGAAGGGTAGTTATTTAGATCGCAAGGTACTTAGATACGCGACCTTAGTGTTATAGTTACTTAGGTAAAGGCGATAGGGGTCCTTGCCGTAGATACGGGTATAGTACTAGTAGTATTATAGGGTAGTAGGATATTATAATATAAACAAATACTACTCTAGAATATAATAGATTAATTATAGTATTCTAAATCTATCCTCTAGTTACTATTAATAAAAGAAGACCCCTTACTATATTCTTTTTATACTTATTTATTCTTTATTATTAGGATATTTAGTATCTCTAAAGCTATAAACAACTTCTACTTAACTATCCTTAAAACTATTCTCTAACTTAATATATAAGGTAAGAGAAAAGTGCCTCTTCTTAATATAGTATAAGGTAATAGAATATAACTCTTTAGTATTAGAATTAACCTCCTTCTTATTTATAGGGTCCTAGCTAGTAGTTACCTCGTATTTACTAATTGCTAAGATTAGCTTACTAAGTACCTACTATAAGCGTAGAGTTTATAGAACTAAGTAGAAGTAGGCTTCGCCTTTATTTTTAGTAAACAAATTATGTTTTAGAGCCTTATAGGTTATAGTTATATTATATTCTATTTAGACATAGAGTCTAATAGTGTTAAATAGCGATAATAGTTCCTCCTAATTATCCTAGATATATATTAGCGTTAATAATATTAAGTAGAGACAAATGTCAAATACTTATAGTATATATAGCGTAAATCCTATTTTAACTAATACAAAAGGGGTTAACTCTAGGGGTAGCTATAGTTTAGGGTAGTAGTAGTATAGCTTAAACTAGGTAGTAGTAGTAGTAGGGGTTAAAGCAGGTAATACTATAAGGTAAACAATTAAGGGGAGAAGAGTAGAGTTTAACTAAGGGGAGCTAAGGTAGTTAGAAACTATCTAGAACTGTCTAGAACTATTAGGAAGGGTATAAGGAAATATAGAGTTATATATTAAGGATAAGAAAAGAAAGGAATTTTTAGGTAAAGGATAGTCTAATATATATAATAGTTGTACTAAGACCTATTATAGGTAGGTATAATCTAGGTAGGTATAATCTAAGTAGGTCTTAGCTAAGTAGGGAAGGTAGTATTCTAGATTTATAAATAACGTTCTATTTAATTATATATTTCTAATAGAGTATATAAGAAGTATATAAGATAATATCTAGGGAAGATATACTAATAGATTA
>LT855420.1:15293-40399 GCA_900184765.1 Hymenoscyphus fraxineus
CCCGGCTCTAAAGAAAGAATAAGCTTAGCTCTTTAATCCTAATAACTATAATATTAGAATCTATTCTACTTTAATAAACAATTCGACTACTAATATTACTATATAAAATAATACTAAAGTAGTAGTTTATATTTCTAGGAACTAGTATATAGGTTATACGTTAGTTATTAACTCGGAATAGTGTTTTTAAGTTAATAATAATACTAATAATAATACTAACTATAATACTAAAGCTATAGATTAAATCGAGTAATTAGTACTAAGAACTCTATCTTATAATATACGAGCTAAGCTAATTATACCTACTAAGGATCTATCTAAAGAAACTAAGTATTTATTAGAGAGTATAATTTATAGAACTTCTAATAAAGCTATAAAGATTATAAAGATCCTAGACGATATACTAGAGATACTCTTTTATAATAAAGGATATATTAATATTCCTAAAGACCTTTAAATATAAATCTACTTAAAAGAAGGATAGTAGAATAAAGTTACTAGCTATACTAAGCTTTATCCTTTAAATAAAAAGGATAAGAAAGTAGTTAAGGATACTATATTAAAACTACTCCTAGACTAAGGTAGAATTAAGCGTACAAGGATAGTAACTCCCTTTTCCTAGCCGATCTTTATAGTAAAAAGGATAATACTAGATAAGATAGTTAAGTATTAAGCTATTATAGATATTCGAGGACTAAATATAATAGTTTTACTAGACGTATATCTAATACCTATTATAGAGAATATTATTAACGATTTATAAGATAAGACTAAGATATCTATTATTAATACTATAGTATTCTTTTAGTAATAGCGGATTTATCTAAAGAGTTATTAGATTATAACCTTTATTACTTATAAAGGATAGTTTTAATCTAATTATACTATTATAGGCTTTTATAATACCCTTATATATATATAAAGGTAAATAAATATATTATTTACTAACCTCCTATTTATAAAGGTTTATATAGACAATAGTATCTATATAAGTTAGACTTTAGAGGAATATTTAACTAATCTATAAACTATATTAAAGAGGTTTATATAGTATAATATTATAGTTAAAGGTAGTAAGTATTTCTTCGGATTCCTATTAGCTATAGTCCTAGGATATTATATTAATAGTTTTAAGTACTCGAATATAAATAAACAAATTACTACGCTTTATAATTTAGAGTTCTCGAAAACTCTTAAAGACCTTAAAACCTATATTAGTATAATAGGTAGATTATAACACTTTATATAGGATTATATAAATAAGATTAAACCTTTATAAACTTAAAAGACATTCTTTCTTTAAGATATACTATATAGTAGACCTTAAAGGAAGTAATTCTTAAAAGTAATAGAGTTTACTTAACCTATAGTAAAAGAGTAGAATACTTTTAAGAAAGTATAGAAGGATCTTTATAAAAAGATAATTTTAATATATATCTTACTAGATAGGCGAATTTATATAGATATTAATATATTAGGTAAAAAGATTAGTACTATAGTTTACTATTTGTCTAAAGAACTCGATTTAAAGGAGGTACTTTCGGATAAGTAAATTTAGTCTATTATATTCCTTTTATATAAATTAAATACTATAGAATAAAACTACTAGCCTACTAAATTAGAGATAGTAGGTTTAGTATAAATTTTATATAAGATTCGAATTTATATTAAGTCTTTAAAAGTTCTACTAGTAGTAGTATTTATAGACTATATTATAATTATAAATATATTAAAGAAGTTATATTTAACTATAACTCTTTTAACTAAGAAGACTAATACTTAGATAGTTCGAGCTACGGAGTTTATTTCTTATTTTAATCTCGATATTTAATATAAACCTAGATATAAGTATATTATTCCTAATACTCTTTTAAGGCTAAAGGGTAAGGATTTATATAAGAAGCTAGACAACGAACTAGAAGAGTTAGATACTCTAGCTATTAAACTAGTACTAGTTTATACTACGACTTTAGTAGAGATATCTCTAGAATTTAAGAAGAAACTAATAAAAGTATATAATAAGGAGTTTATATAGAATAAGATTTAGGCTAATATTTAAAAGAATACTAGACTCGGAAAAAATAGGGTAAAATTACTATTTAACGTTTAGAATAAACTTATATATAAGTTACTACTAAAGAATATCCTAGGTTACTTAATACGTTTATATTTACCCTATAAAATAATACTATAAGTACTAGATTTAATCTATAAAGATAATTATCCTAGATTTTAGAAGCTCTTTAATATTTATTTAGAAGTATTCTTTTTACTAGGACTTTCTATAATTATTTGATCTTATCTTTTATACTATCTTAAATACTAGGTTTATTAACCTAAGAGGTATATACTATTTAGATCTTTATAACTTTTAAATATTCTACTTATACTATTTTATACTCTTACTATTAATTTTATCCTTACTCTTCTACTAATATCCGAAGGTTTCGATTATATACTTTCTATAATATATAAGCGTTTAAAGAAGGTTATACTTATACTAAGTAAAAACATATAGATAGCTAAGGAATAGGGACACGCTTTTATTACTTAGTTATTATATAATAACTAGGGTATACTAAAAGTAATTATCTTAGATTAAAATCTTAAGTTTTTATTAGAGTTTTAGAAAGGTATATTTAATAAACTCTAGACTAAATTACTTTATAGTATAACTTACTATCTATAAACTAATAGATAAAGTAAACGTATAAACTAGATAGTAGAAATTATATTATAGTTCTACCTTAACTAGCTAAATAATATTAAGCTATAGAATTATTATTTACTACTTTTATAATTTAAGCTTAATNGAAGTTTAAATAAAAATATATATAGATTTAAACTAAATAATATAATTAACCTTCTTAGACCTAAACTTCTAGTCTAACCTTAATCTGCCTAAGAGTTAATAGACTCTTTAGAACTTACCTAGATATATATAAAGACATACTTTAATAAGAAGTATAAACTACTTTTTTTTAAGCTAGGAGATAAAGTTTTTCTAAAGTTATATAAAGGATATTATATCCCTTTAACTAAAGTCCTTAAACGTAAACTCTCCTATTAATAGATTAGACTACTTAAGGTAATTAAATAAATTAGATAACTCGCGTATTACCTTAAATTACTATAGAAATAGTATATTTATAATATTATTTTAGTTACTTAACTCGAGCTAGCCTTAAAGGATTAAGATCTATTTAATTAACAAATAGTACTACCTAAGCCTATTATTATTAAAGGAGACTTAGAGTATAAGATTAAGAAGATTATATATAAGGAAGCTATACGAACTAGTTGAATTCGATACCTTGTTCGCTAGAAAGGATATAGACCTAAAGAGGACTCTTAGTTAGATATTAAGGACCTTAGTAACGCTTTAAAGGTTATTTAGGACTTTAAGGCTATCGCTTATAAGATTATACTATAATAAGCGCGATAATTTAATCTTTTATTTATTTAGAATATACTTATTAGATTTATATAGGATTTAGGATAAAATACATTACCTTTTAATAACTTTTATATAAATAGATTCTAGACTAAGGAATAAGTCTTTCCTATTTTAAAGATATAGGACCCGGACTTTTAATATAATAGATAGATATATTCTTAGTGTTTTTAGTACTCTTTAGAGTCTATACTTAATAACGCTAGGATATTATCTTTTTCTTTTTAGGGGGTAATTATTATAGAACGTACTATCGTTTGTTTACTTTAGTATATAACTCCTATATTTAGCGAGATAGCCTATACACTAGTATATATACTATACTATATGCTATACGCTAGAAGTATTATACGCTATACGCTAAAGGTATATATAGAGCACGCTAGTCTCATATAAGTCACGCTAGTCTTAGATAGGAAGGTATAAAAGGTTCTATAGAAGCTTCTATAGCTCCTTTATAGCTCCTTATTAGAGTACTACTATATTCTTAGCTAGTACTTTAAATTACACTTACTTTTTATAGCTTATTTTAATAGTCTCCTGTTTTATTCTTAATAATAGTAGGATTATAAATAAACAACTCTTTAATACTAGTAAATACTCTATTTACTAAATATAAAGAAGTAGAATTTACTACTACGAATCTACTACTTAAATCGAAGCTATATAAGGCTCTTATAGTATAATAACCTATAAACTTTAATAGAAGCCGTATTATACTCTAATAAGATAAATTAATTATCTTTATATAAAAGGATAAAATAAAAGATCGATTATAGCTTATAATAAGCCCCTACGAATACAAAGTACTTCGAGCCCTTAAAGCCTATATATCGAGCGTATACTAACTAGAGGTAGTATACGATTTATCCTTTACTATATAGATTATAAATCCGGATATAAGAGACGTAAATTAACTAAATAAGTAATTATAGTAGTAAATTAATTATAAAGACTAAGGACTAAAGTTTATAGCTTTATAACCTAGTACCTTAAAACTAGTATACTTTACCGATAGATCCTTTGTAAATAACTCGGATATAACGTCCTAGCTTAGATCGGTACTAGTACTAATAGATTATACTAGATATACTAATATTTTATACTAGAACTCGTCTAAATATAAGGGAGTTACCCGAAGTATACTAGTATTAGAATTATACACTTTAAGCTAGGGATATAATATAGCTATTTACGTTAAAACTACCTTAATATAGTACCTTAGATAATATATCCTACTCGAAATTTATACTAATTCAAAGTTTATATTCGATTATATTACTAAATTAGGAACTATTAAGGAGAAGAGGCTAATAATTAACGTAATATACCTATATAACGTATTCGAGTCTAAAGATATTAATAATATCTCCTTAATAGAGGGGAAGGATAATCTATCCGATTTAATAACTAAATCGAAGTTAAATAGCGCTCTAAAAAGACTAATCGACACTAATTATATCGAGATTAATAGAGTTAGATAGGTAGAAAGGAATTAGTAATATATTATTTTATTATTATTTTATATATATTTTATAGAGTTAGTTCTATACTTTATTATTTATTATCTTTCGACTATTTTATTACTTTATAAAGTACTTCTAGTATTATAATATATCTACTACTATTTATTACGTAGATTATAAAGCTTAGTATATACGAGTACTTATAGCTAGTACCTGTCTTTTCTATAGTATTAATTAATTAACTATTATACTAACTTTTATATACTTTTATTACTACTGTTTTATACTATTATTTACGAATATCTCTCGTACTAATAATAACCAAGTATTATAACTGTTATAGGTGAAGGTAGTTTAGTATAGTGTTACCGTAGTTTAGTTATTATTAGTAATTAAGGCTAATATAACTCTTTTTATATCTGTTCCCTTAGGTAGTATGATTTAGTAGTATTCTAATAAGTTTAAAACGTATTATAGAACTTTCTAAGAGTACAATATATAGACGGCGAATCCCTAAATCTGTAGCATCTATTCGTATGTTCTTAGGTTCTATAGTATTAAATTATATTAATTTCTAGATCCTACGAAAGTTGGTGTTCCTACCCCTCCCTGTATTAGGAGGTGCTGACTGCAGTTGAAGGAATACGACGCTGCAACGGTGCCCCTCTCTAAAACTACAGTGTACCGACGAAGTACCGAGACAATGATGCCAATCAACAGTGCAGTTTAAACGCTGAAAGGACTTCAGCCTTCGCAAAAACAAGTTCCAAGCAGAAAACTATCGGCCCGAATTCGCACACGGTTGGTAACTCTTGCATATGTTAAGAGGGCGGCAGTGGTATAAGGAGTAATGCAGTCCACCAATGGGAAACTTACTCACACCATGCTAGACTCTGAGGTACAATGTCGGGAATGTATCAGAAACCAGAATTGCTGCTGTACTATTTACGTGTCGCTAATGCTGTTCAAGTTTGCAGGTATGGTGGGGTGATAAGCATGCAAATGCTGTATCCCAAGGTGCTTTTGTTGGCTGAATCAAACCACGTTCTCATTTGATATCACAAATTTGACAGAGATAATGTTCTCCCATTTGTAACTAGCGAAATGCATAATAAACATCTAGCCCTACTCCATAACCTCAATTTCGCTCCGAATGCTATAAGCCTGGCGGGCAGACTTTGGTAGCTCGTTCTTCGAATCTCCCTTTTCAATTTCCAGCATTTCGGTCGCCCACTCGCAAATCTTTGAAGCCAAGTCCTCTATCTGCCCGAACGTGTTATGCGCATGAAAAATAAGTCGGACCCGACTTTGTCCTTTAGGTACCACCGGAAAAGCCATCGGATAAGCGTTCATATTGTTAAGTATCAACTGAAAAAAAACAAGCATTTCGTGACCTGCCCGAGTGGGTAAAGGCACAATGTGAGTCTGGAATGGGCGTTGTGTCCAATCTTCAAGAAGAGGAATATCTAGGAGACCTTCGTCTACCGCAGTATCCCAAACAGGGTTTGAAGTAAGGACTGCAAAGAAGTGTTTGACATTATTTTGGATTTTTTGTTGTGCCTGTTGTGGATAAAATATCTTAGTAAGTAAACTCTTTTTCTAAATAGGTTTCACTAACCTCTTCTGTCTCTCCCCTCATAAGAAGTTGATAGGCCGAACGGATGGAAGCAACCATTGGAAATGAGGGCGCACAGCTAAAATGAATTGAACGTGCACAATTCAATAGCATAGAGCGGATTGTATTATTGCAAAGAATCATACCTAGTACAGCTGTTAGTACTAGATTATAGGATTGTAAACAGAGAGGTTGACTTTACCACCAACGCAACCCAGAGACTTGCTTGCCACGTGAATTCGGATAGCTATTTCTTTCTCAAGGCCCAACAAAGAGACTAGCCCTTTTCCTTTTTCTCCAATAATACCAAGACTATGAGCTTCATCTACTACGAATTGTGCATTGCCATTTGGAAATTCTTCTCTGACAACTTGGACAAACTCTTGAAGTAAACATACGTCACCATCCATGCTGTAGATAGACTCAACACACACTAGTACCGATCGAACTCCTGCCTCAAATTCTGGTTGATCGTACTTCAGTGTAGCGAGAGTGTCGCGTAAAGAATCGGGGTCGTTATGGCGGAATGGCAACTTATACTCAGCTAAACTAAGATGGAAGCCCTCGTGGCTGCTCGCATGTACGAGCTCGTCGTATACGATGGCATCTCCAGGAAGCGGGACGCCGGACAGAACTCCAACGTTTGCAGCAAACCCCGATTGTGTAAGATGTACGGCTTCCACGCCATGAAATTCGGCAATTTCCTGTTCAGTCTGATTTAAATAAGGGTAGTTGCCATACAGAATTCGTGACCCGGCTGCACCGAGATCAAAGTCAGGATAACGAGCAAGTTCATTTAGAAATTCTTCGCGAACTCTGCCAGAGCGTGATAGCGAAAGGAAATCACAAGTCGTAAAATCCGCTACAGTTTCATCCCATCGAGGTTTGAGACCCATGAGATTTTGACCTTGGCGACGGGAGTCAAGGAACCTCTCAAGATTACGATAGAAAGCAGGCTGGTTCTTTGTGGTTGAACCTCGAATTCGATGCTCCTCCGCCCATTTCTTGATGAGTCCATCGGCATACATAGTAAGGATAAGTGTCGAAAGACTTTGTTCTCTATGGTCAAGGGAAGGCATGAGTTAATATCAAACTATGAGAACTAACCCCTCCTCCCGTCGATCGTTGCATTCTATAATTAGCCAGTGGTTGCAACCATCAGTTTGCTAATCATCTCAAGGATTACCACTGACATGCAGAGAGTGTTTTCCGGGTAAATAACGGCATGCATATGTAATAGATTCTTGGAGGGCCACATGAACACCGCCTCTCTTAGTGTAACCATCCTTTCACATCTCCATGGCATGTTGTGTAATATAGATTTTGACGCAATTAACTCATATACATGTGTTAGCATGGGACTAGGTGTCGAGGCTGAACGATCGCACACCAAGCCTTTGCCGCTTGCCATTCTTCTCTTCTTCTATTACGGTAAGCGAAACCAGTGCTGACGATAGCGCGGGCCAAAACTTTCCCCTCGCCCGTAGATCCAACTTCGTTGTTATTCAAATTATTGAATCTAAGACGAATTCGAGTATACACATTCGCAACCTCCAGCGCACTTTACTACCAATTTCAAGGAAATTATTGAATAATTCAAGGCTATTATGGATCTCATGGACTTCATACTCAACTCGCCGGCCCTTGCCCCCCCACCAGGGGTCGCGTCCAACTTTGACAACCCTTCAAATCAAACAGGTCTCGTCGTGAGCACGATGACCTTTTTCCTTGTGCTATCAACCTTGACGATACTTTTGCGGGCTTATTCAAGGGTCGCTATTATTCGAAAGTTTAACTTGGATGACTGTGAGAAACCTCATATCTGGTGCAATGGTACTTCGCGCTGACAGAGTATAGTTTTTGTATTCGCAGGATATGTGCGTCAGGCTCCCCTTAGATTGCGACTTTTCTCGAACATAATGATAACCGTGGGCTAGGGTCTATTCGTTTCTTTCACGTATTGTATATACACCCTTTCTCGAGGCGTGGGATTTTTTGTACATCAGTGGGACATACGCGTGAAGGATACGAAAGATATGCTCTATGTAAGATTTTGATGAAGCCTGAGATGGATATACTTCCGAGGCTGACACGAAGTAGTATATTCATTTCAGCGCTTGCTTCTACGCAATGTCGGTAATGTGTTTGAAAGTTGCCATCTTGCTGGAGTGGACTCGGATATTTTCCCCACATGGGATAAGTAGAAGATTCTCCGTGAGCAAAGATCAAATTCATTTCACCACTCCCTGGGACAAATATACGTTTGAAAAGGATCAAATCTTGATAAACCTTCACATATCTTGAGCTAACTTCTTTATCGCAGCGCATCTGCTACACTTTAATGGTGATCAACATTTGCTTTTATACAGCTAGTGTGATTGCATCAGCCCTCTCTTGTAGGCCTTACAAAAGAATATGGGATAAGTTGGTTCCGGGCACATGTATCAATACAATGATTCTAGATGTTACATCGTCCGCAATCAACGTTTTGTCAAATATCATCATTCTCCTTCTACCTCAGCACATCATCTGGCGGTTGCAAATGACACTGAAAAGAAAGATTGGCGTCGCCTTGGTATTTGGTGTTGGTATCATGTACGTATTTCCATCAGCGTCGTTAACTCAATGTGTTTTTGCTGACAAAATATTGGGACAGTTGTGTGGCTTCAGCACTCGGTCGATTAGTTGTAACAGTGGAATACTTCCAATCACCGGATGTGAGTTATCACGTATCGGCGGTAGGCATTTGGTGTCTCTCAGAGATGACCTGCTTGCTTATCGTGTGCTGCTGTCCCACGATCTCGAAAATATTCAACGAAAGCCAGTTATTCAGTAGGGTATTTAGCTCGCTGCAGTCATTGAGAGGAACTCGGCAATCTCGAAACGACGCCAGTGTTGAATTGTCCAATTCCAAAGATGATCCAACACCTCTTGTGAATACCTACCGCAAGATTGAGACAGGCAGGGGTTTGTCTTAGGGCAGAGAATTTATTCACAGTGTCTAGACTCTGAATATTTCATGAATTCCACGTCGTGTAAGCTCTTACAGCGATATTCATAAATTGTGTCAAAAACGTAATTTTCAAGAAGTTAGGAACACCAAAAAAAGGTGCAAACGCAACATCGTGAAGTAGCCCTTTTATACTATATCATTCTACCTATTCATTACGCCTAGTACGCTCCTATAGTATTGTTCCGGGATATAACCCAATAATATTTACAACCCTAGGACCTTGTTAAGCCCTACGTACTACCGGTAGTTCCACTCTCTACCCAAAGCTTCAAGTTCGTATTCAACACCTCAAACTCCTTCCGCATCATATTCTGCACGGAGGCAAAGCGACATACCCAAGCGAATAAGCCGACTACTGTTTCTTCCTGCACAAAATAGGTCCTTGGTGAGTTGGGTGTAGAGGAAGCGGCGGGGGTAAAATGGAAGGTGTGAGTGCCATCCCTCAGACTGAACCTGGCATATGGTAGGGAATTCCGCCATACGAACTTTGTCTCGTCATTAGCCTATGTTTAATAGCAACGTTAGTAACGCACATATTATATCAGTATTCTTAACAGGAGGCATGAGCGTGAGTTAGTGATCGTCGGGTGGGATACTAGGTTAGTAGGGCTCAGGTATGCACAAAATAACACTTACTAGGATCATAGGCGTTACGATATTACTCCCTGTAACGATTTTCACCCAGTCGCCTTCTTGCAGCTCCATACCAGTCTTGCCTTGGGCCCCGTCAAGCGGTGTGAGGGATTTCATGAGGCCGGCGGATGATGATAAAGATGGTTTGTGGAAAAGTCAAGGAACTATAAGGAGAATTCTGTCAGTTTCGTGTATATCTGGTGGCTGTTTACAGTATTAGGTGTGAAAGTACAGACCTTAGCACGTACCTACATCTGGCGATGCTGCGTTTTCAATCGCCGCTGAGATTAACACTGGTGCCATTTGTACTTAGTACTATGGGTTGTTTTGGAAGGGGAGATGGTACTGATTATAGAATTGGCAATATTGCTAGATTGAAGAGGTTTTAAATCTGGAATCTGGAAGAACGATGCAAACTCGAAGAGAAGAGCCAAACGAGCACAGAAACTCCTAAGATTATATCTTTGTCGGCAAATTTGTATCCGGTTGGTTGGTTCTAGTTGGTTGTTTCCACTTATGTGGCTTAGGTGGATAGAGCAAACAGTTCTTCGCATTTGGTTCTACTTAGAGTATGTGACATGTAAAGAGTGTTGGTTGTTGGTTGTAGACTAGTGGCCATATCCACTCAAGTCCGTCCCGTAATGCACGTTGGTGGCATCAGTCCCCAGCAGTTGAATATATACCTAGGCTGTACCCAAATATCAAAAACGATCTCACCCTCCTGAAAAGAGGAAAAAGGACACTTTTTACGCACTCACGCAACAATGACCGCCACTTTTGATATAGTGATTGTAGGAGGTGGCCCTGCTGGCTTGAGCGCTGCTTCATCCATCGTTCGTCAAGCGCACTCTACTCTTCTTATTGACTCTGGGGAATACCGAAACGAGAATTGTCCAATGCACACTGTACCCACCTGGGACCACCGTCAACCTAGTGACTTTCGGGCCGCCGCAAGGAAAGACTTCGAACGTTATGGAAGTGTTACAATTGAGAACACCAGAGCGACAGCAGTGAAGAAACTTGACGACGGACTCTTTGAAATCACAGGTGCTGCTGGCCAGGTCTGGCAAGGCCGGAAGCTGGTCTTAGCGACTGGGGTCAAAGACGTCTTTCCGAACATTGACGGCTATGCTGAATGTTGGATTTCCGGGATGTAAGTGTCGCTCCTGCCGACTAGTCATCTATGAAATAATAACCTGATTCATTCTATAGTTTCCACTGCTTGTATTGTCATGGTTGGGAGGAGAGGGGTGCCGCAACATCAGGGGTAATTGCTGAAGGGGAATGTGGTAGAGCTATGATCGCCACACATCTTGCCCGACAAGCTCTGCGGCTTTCAAAGGAGACAACCATGTACACACTTGGTGATGAGGAGCTCACGAGCGCCATCGAGGCCGATATTGCAAACGTGCCTCAAATGAAAGTCGATTCAAGAAAGGTTCGCAAGCTTGTCAAAGCGCTTACAGGATCTGAGGTTACTTTGCATTTTCAAGATGGCACTACTAAGACCGAAGGATTCCTCGCCCACAAACCCAAGTTTGAACTTAGAGGCGATCTCGCAGATCAACTTGGCCTGGAAAAACAGAACGGAGTCATTAAAGTCAACCCCCCTTTCAATCAGACCAGTGTAAAGGGTATTTTTGCAGCTGGAGATGCAGCCCACCCAATGCAGACCATCACACAAGCTATGCATTCTGGAACCGCTTGTGGTGGGGGGGCACCCTTACAACTTCAGGCTGAAACTTATGGTCAAAAAGGGATGTTGTAGTATAAGTATTATAACTAGCTAGCTTTTCTGACAGTGGCTTTGGCGGGACAATCTGGAGGTGCATCTTCTGTTAGTCTTGTGAATGGGAATAGTTCAGTAATCTTACTGATGACGATTAAACGAGTGATTCTTCTTTATAGTGGAACTGCGGCTTGGAAGTGAGGTTTAGTTGAGTTTAAGGTACCGGCTGGTATGTTAGAAAAAGGAGGTAGTGAAGCTGTTTTTAGGTTGAGGGAGGACGTTGTAGTAGGTATAGTATGAGGTTCGGTAGTTGTTAAGTGTAGTCAATGACCTGTGCTATGGCAACCCTCAAATCTACCCTTTGGTTAATTTAGACTATTGTAACCCTTATACCATAGAATTTAGGGTTACTATTTTGGCAGTCACAAGTATATTAGTCCATTCTATAATACGCCTTTATTATGTCTTAGAAGGGGTGTAGTACAGGTAGGGTGGTGAATATAGAATAAAGAACAAGGCATAGAATATAGGTTATTAACACTATAATAAAATTCTATATAAAGGACTATAATCTCTAGCCCTCCCCACTTTCCTAGTACCCTAGTTTACCGCTGTCCTAAAACAATAAAAGGGAAGAACAGGGTTAGTACTAAACATAAACTAAAGGCGAAATAATCTTATTTAGGAACAGCTTCACTTTTTGTTTAGGTACAGAGGATTTGCGAGGAGTTATTGTTTTATGGTTTAATTACTAGATTGATTTCTTTACTTTCTAGGCGAAGGGTGTGTTGTAATTAAAAACCGACTCTTATTCTCAATTAAAGTAACAAATTATTCGGAAGTCAAAGATTCGTTAATTAGTCGGAGAATTCTATTATGTGGTTTAATTTACGAATTACCTATGAAATTGATCAGATAGTCGATTTGAGGGTTACCATAGCATAGATCTAGCATAAAGATCTACAAACGAAATGGTTTTTATGGAAGAGTCTATATACTATACTATGAGATGTACTGTAGAGGTTGCTCTACAATGGGACCTTCCGATAGAAAACGCCTGTGAAATTAGGGGTTTTAGAATACTTATAATCGTGGGGTCTAGAATGTAATTTCACAAAACTAGTTAGTTAATAAAGGGCTCTGCCTTACCTAACACCCTAAAAATCATTTTCTGGGTCAGTGAACAAAGTTGTAGATAGGATTCTTACAGTCAGTATTATAGTACTCTTGAGATTTCTCATTTTTGTAAAAACGAGAGTAATGTTGAGCCTAAATGAAATAAATGATTTTGGGTCTTAATTCCAAAGATTCTTCAAATTATCATAATAAATGTCTATCTAGTTCTACTATTTCATTTTACCTCGTTAGAAATGTAGATCTACTATGATTAGCACCACAGTATAATGGGGAGGCGTAGCCTTTTCTTACGACAGTAGAAGAATCTACGAATTGAGCAAAGTTCCATCATACGAGGTGCTCATCAAAATAGAGCCGAAAAGAGAGATACAGTAAGCGAGCGAGCAAATAAAATGAGCTGCGTATCCACATCCATGTAATATTTCCGGCTCCCGGACCCGTAAGGAACAAAGCTGAACTAGTATTACTTTCTTTCAAAATTCTCCACCACTCATTTATAACTACACAAACGCCACGTGCGAAACCGGAAACATAGGTCTCGTACGCGCTGCTCGTGAGATATTAAGCGAGCCAATGTGGCACGCCCAAACTCTGCAATAGAGCCCACAAGAGAAGAATGACGTTGTGGAATCCTTGTAAGAGACGTCTGTTGTTAGAAGCAGCGGCACGAGCTCCTTTCTGGATGTTTCCCTATTGACAAATTCAGCTACAATGTACTCACCGGTCGCCAAGTCACTGTGTACTCAAAATCCTCCAGGAAATGGAAGCCTAAGATGACACCTGAGAACACTTACGTGAGATTTTACGATGAGAATTCATTCAGTCCGCCGGATGTATATAATAACTAGAAAGTCTGTCAATCATTCTCATTATCTACTATTACAAAAACTTTCATTCTATCACAATCTATTCATATACTCTCTCTACGCCTCCTTCCAAATATACTTAGAAAATTCTTCTACCATCTTCAGCCGCAGCAATGATGATGAAAATGACACTCAGCCATGCTTTCATGGTTTCTATCACTGCCCTTGTAGCCATAGTTGATGGCCAGCAGTATGTATAGCCCTTCCCTTACATTCTTGAAATTATCGAATATGGACAAGTCTGACGGCACGCTAACGAATGATTCAGTCACCCAAATACTCCATATGATCATGGCTCCGACTTACAAACCACGAGTAAACCATTCATCTTTATTCATCCTGTCCCAACCGCTGCCTCCGAAAGTCGCTTCATCCAAACTAGAACCGTATTTATCGATCCGATTCGACCAACTGAAACCGTATTTATCGATCCGATTCGAACATTTGAAACCGTATTTATCGATCCGATTCGAACAGTTGAAAGCAGTACTTCCATTGTCACTTCTTTCGTGAAGCCGACCTTCACTCTTGGTCATAGTATTCTCGACCCGAAGCCAACTACAACTCGTGGAAGAGGTAAGTTTTCTCTATGACTTCTCATTATAACGTTTTCTAATGAAATCAAGGTTCTGAAGACGACGTTCCAAACTTGCCACACCATGGTGATGGATCATATTAGGATGATAAGCATAAGGAGGATTACGAGGGAGACGACGAGGGTGGCCATGGGAGAGCTAAGGATGGCGATGACTAGTGGAATACTGGGTGTTAGAATCTATAACCAGTATTACTTATAAAAATGCCCTAGTACTACCCAGCAACGACGTTTTAACAGCGGGGGTATTACAGCCCCTTTTACAGAAGTATCTCCTTTATATAGCCCGTATTAAATTTTACGAACAATTACACACAGTATTCATGCTTTGATTAGCTCTAATTGTTCGAATCTAATGTCGATTCTTTTATTAACATTTTAATTCATTAATCACAAACTGGTCGTCTATCGCACTTTGTATCGTACCAGCGTCCGTACCCCTCATTGTGCTAGAATCGCACATTCAAATTATGTATGCTCATATCGGATGACTATATAGCATTGCGTATATTCTGCGTCCCTCACAATCCCTCATTACGACAGCTGCATGTAGCCCTAGATGGTTGGAAGAGTAGAAGTGTCGCATGCGGCTTTGAGACTCTACCGCCCGTGGGCGTCAGGACTCGTCCATATATCGCACCCGTATGATAGTAGAATCAGATTTGAATGACGCATGCGTCTAGGGGACCACGGTGCGTCCTTAATTTGTTGTTTTTACAAATAGTGGAAGCAGCGCTAGATTGGTTAGTGGAAGTCTGGGTAGATGAGTAGAAGTCTCATACTGTATGTAAGCGACTCTATACAGCCAGTGCACTGTACGTCAAGTAATTTGAAAATGTTATCGCCCCACTATTGACATCAGCCCTTTCAGCCAGCACCCGTAGTAGCTTAATTAAGGCACGTGGCCGTAGAAAGCAGGCTGTATAACAAGAGGGGTGTTGAATTTGTCATAACTATTATTGATATTAAAAATTGTCCTGAACAAAGTTGTGACCGTTGCCTCAGAACCTGTGCGTACAGCACAGGCCAGTGTCTTGAAGTCAGCACTACTGTAACATCCAGCCTAGAAGAAAAGAGTAATTCCGCAATGGCTTGGTTTGTTTCGACTGTACGACTGCTCTGCGCCCTCTACTTCTTTCCGGGGTGCTTGCACCTCCTTGAATGAAACATTGCCACGACACCATGGTGACCTTCCTTGGCATTGGATTAAGATGCTGGCCATTTTCTACCCTGTGTGCTCGCATTGAGCAATGCGGTGTCTTTATTTTCATATATTGCTATCGACGAGGCGTTCAAACAAGTGGCCGCAGCTATCAGTGCTGTGATATGTCCGCATCCCTCGATATTAACATTCGCTAAGTGATGCATCAATTGCTCAACGATTACCAGATGCCTAGAGTGAATAGCCGGTATCTATCACATGCTTTTAGATTGTAGATACAAGTAGACTATTTAATATTCAGAACTCAGCTGGATACTCTATAATCCTGAATATACTCTTAATTCCACCCACTCTACGGACGACTTTATATTTTCTCCTAGAGTAAGCAGCCACTTGATCAGCGATGCGTACGACAATGTTCATATCTGCGCCAAGCATGCCCAACATAGCGACGATTATGGTTAGACGTAACCCTGACCCTTTGCTTAATTAATATAACATTCCTAAAATATATGTACCGGCAATAACGAAGGCATAAGTGTATATATGTTAAATATAATATTTCTCTCTCTCTCTCTCTCTCTCTCTCTCTCTCTCTCTCTCNCTTTACGAAGATACCGAACAAAGGGCGTTACACACGATAAAAGATGAAACAATTATTAGAACAATGCTATTGACCGATTATTAATGAAGCCTGAAAATTCCTAAAATACTCCTCTCTATTTAGGTTTTTAGAATCCTTAACATCATCACTAACAAAATGAATACCGCACCAAATTCAGTCGATAACATGATAAAACAGCATACATTGCCATCTGTAGAAAAGTCATCTCGCAAGCAAGATAAAGTATACCCATATTCTAACTACTCTACAGATAACTTTGTCGGTGGGAAGAGAGCTAAGCGTCGTCGCCGACGATATGAGGACATCGAGCGCATGTACATATGTGGATGGGATGGATGCGACTTGGCTTATGGAGAACTAAACCATCTCAATACTCATGTCCTCCAAAAATCACACGGTCCGAAACGCACGCCTGCAGAATTCAAGGAGATTCGCAAGGAATGGAGGAAGAGGCAGAAGGAGAAGGAGGAGATAAAAGAGAAGGAGGAGAAAAAAGAGAAGGAGGAGAAGGAGAAGAAGCATGGCAATGACCAAGAATACCGACAACAGGTTTTCCAAACTCCCCAGATGACGCTGCCACACTTTGAAGCAGCCAACCTAACAGTTCCAGCTCATCAAAGTTTTCAAGTGAGTACTAACACTGATCCACCTTTTTTCGATCAGTTTTACAATAGCTTTCAGATTCCTGACCCTGTTCCGCCCCCTTTACCCCAGTTTTCTAATAGCTTCCAGGGTCATTTTGAGGGGGGGAGATTAGATTCGGAACCACCTTATGAAAGTCTTGAAGTGAGTACTAACGCTGATCCACCTCCTTTTACCCAGTTTCACAATAGCTTCCAGAGTGACTTTGAGGGATGAGGTTAAATTTGAAACTAGAATTATTCTAATATATAGCTGTTACGCATCGTAGTATGATTAAGTATACTATCTTCTTGCAGTTTTAGTTATTACTCCCCATTGTCACCCCCTAGAATCTGTAGTTAAGATGTATATATCTCTACATCTACATTTCCTTCTAGCATGTCTAATCTAGATATAATCACAAAAATGAAAATAAAAAGACTTCTCTTACTACCATTTTATAGTACTATAGCTTATTAATTAAAAAAGAAATAAAAACAAAAAATAAAAAGAGGAATTCTAAAAAGGTTTATCTTTAGTAATAAAAGGTAATTATTACGTATAAAAGAATGATATGTTATTGTAGGTTGAAAACGCACTACGGATCCTGGATTTACACGAGAAAACTCTACTACATTAGTAAGTTGGATTTGAGGTGGGTCACGTGGCCATGAAACGCGCGGCCGCCCCCTAAACCTACCTCTGTATCAGTTCTCCTTAACTATAATCGCAAATTGGACATAAGAATGTGTATCAGCCTATAGCAGTAATAAACTGAAGACAATAGTAATATCTTATGAAATCAAAAAGGCGATTGTAAATCGTTTTGTTACCCTTCCTCCTTTTTAGACTAGACACAAGCGATTGTACTTTGACAAAACATTTCCCCCTGACCCACCAAACAATATTTCCACTTCCACACACCCTTTAGACTAGAAACAAGCGATTGTACAGTACTTTTGACAAAACATTTTCCCCTGACCACGAAACAACATCTTCACTTCCAACCTTTTTCACTTCTGCGTGGGTCTAACCAACTGCGGGAGCACAAGTACCAAAATGTATGGACTCCGGCCTCTCACATACCAAAGCCCACCGTGGCTGCCTTTAGTGGATGCATACGCAGTTACCACTCCTATAATACAAGTAAACTATTAGTAAGAAGCACAGGGTCTCAAGTCTATACGCGAACACTTACCGGCAGCCCAAATCAATCCCGTCACAATCCGGACAATCTTCATTTCTGTAACATTGTAATCCTTCACCTGCTACCGTTCCAGCGAAGAGTGCAAGGGCTGTAAGGACAACTTTTGCTGCTAAGAGACGCATCTTTGTATTATTGCGTGAAGTTGATCGATTGGATGTTTCTTGAGGTAATGTATGTATGTGTGTGTGGGCTGATATGGATCAATATTGTAGATGAGTGAAGGGTGGGAAAATACAGTGTACTTGAGGGTTATATATAGAGAAAAGGGAATTGTAGCGCCGTCAAATTCCGCCTTGGTTAATGGCTAGAACTAAAAGAAATGTATTAACAAGAAAAAGTTATTCTCTAGTAGGAAAAGAGAGTTTCCATTTGTTCCTTAAGCAGGAGGAGTTAGGAGATTAGACTAGGAATGTACAGCGTACTTTATAGTGTAGAACCCAGTATAATGCGTCCTTCAAGACCAGGTACAGAAGACGTGGGTATAGTGTTATATTGTTACTTTCATCACGCCACCCAATCCCAAGGACACACGCCGCTGACTTATTAGATTCCATAGGACTCTGTAGACTTAGAATTTGACTCTCCAACTTGGGTAGCCTACTGGCAAGACACATGTCACTCCTATGACCAGCTCTTCTGGTGGACCTATGCAGGGAGGCAACCCTGACTTCTACGCGAATATGCAAGTCGATTTTCAGTCACTCGATCGATTAGTTATTTGCCTTGCATACATTAAAATCTAGTTTCCAAGTCTTAGTGCAGAACAAATCAAGGTAATGTTTTCGGTATAATTTAACTTATCATTCCGAGCCGAAAGAATGGGGTAGTGGTGGTCGGTCCCCCCGTTATCGTAAGTAGAACTCAAGGTTAGATTTCTTATACTTCGTCCTAGGTGAAACAAATGTATGTTTTCTGGGGTAGCTAAGGCGAGTAACAGTGTTAAACCCCCTGAAAAGGTTATATTTAGTTCGACTAGGACGAAGTTTACTAGGCCTCCGAGTACGCGGTATTTAGACAACTTCTTAAGAGAAAGTTAGGGTTCTACTCTATACCGTGTTATAGTATATATGGTAGGAGCAGGGAACGTAAAGTTTAAAATGAATTAGTAGAGGGAAAGGTTGAGAAAAAGCTTAACAAAAAGGTTATAGAAACTATAATATAGGTCTAGACTAGTATATGGAATCTCCCGTCCGTTCCTTTCCCGTTCTTTCCTATCTAAACTCCCAATTGAGGCTTATCTGTTAAATTTAGTAGGCTCTCCTATCTATTCTATTCCGAACCAATTAACGGTCCTTGAAGGAATCGCCTTTAACCTAAATTAATCGAGGTAACGTTGTGTTTACGAATATATATAATCCTCCGTGATAGATAGGTAAACAGCTAGGTAGTACGTGGAAAGGCGGGGTAAATTAGAGTACTCCTAAAGCGCGTTCCGCGAATACGAGAAAGAAGATTATACGACTTTAATAGCCTCCGGTCGATCATTCCGCGACTTCAATGGCCTCTTGGCCAAACCGCCGCTTTTTTGGAACAGAGTGGGTATAATAAGCGTAAAGTGTAAATTTCTGTCCTGTTAGAGTACAAATAACCTTAGAGGATATAATAATAGAACTTACGAATTATAGATTCGAGAGGCTAGGTAATTAACAGATACCCTATATAATAGTAATTGAGCTGGAAAGTCGCCTGAATTAAGGCCCCTACATTGTGTTCTACGATATGCCCCCTTGTCCCTAGGAACCTAGAAGGTGGCTAGCTATAGCAACTTCTAAGATTCTTTACTTAGGTACGTATAAGTACTTCTATTGTTCTGAATAGCTTCAAGTTAGGAGCTGGTAGGAGAGCTAGTGGGAGGTGACGGAGGTCCTTAGATAAAGCAGCATCAAAGTACAGGCCTACGAAAATAACTTTTCGAGACTTTGCCCACGGGCAGGGACAAAAGAGGGTGTAGAAGTGAGTTTACAGGGCTAAAGGCCATTAAAGTCGTATAATCGAGAAAGAAGGTAATTATAAAGTGTTATTCTACTACTACTGTGCTAACAGTGTCCCAAAAGATGTTTAAAATTTAATTAGTAGCACATATAACCACTTCCTTGCTTTAACGTTTAGACTACTACTGTACGTGAAATTTAGTTACTTTTTGCATTTGCGAATGGCTTTATTTTTCAACCTCTCGTCCGAGAAATGAAGGATGGTTTTCATAACCTGCGTCTATTGAAGGCTCATTTCAATAGCGGTATACTAGTGAGTTATCTGCTTAGCTTTCTCTACTTAAGGCAAGGGAAGGCTATACGGAGATTAACGCGTCCCTGGGGTCAGCAATCAACACTGGAAGCATTAATAGCTTAACTAGCTTATTTGGATTTCAAGTTCTCTGATACAAATGCTTATTAACAGACCAAACCGTAAATCCCCACCCTCTACCACTGTTGGTTTCACTACAATAGTAAGGTAATACAGGATAGTATTGTTAGTTTGTATTTCGTATGAGGGATCTAAAAGAGTGTATATTACTAGCTAAGGATATATAGTGTTGTATAGTATCTTAGACAGTCTATCTTACGTAATAAACTTCTATAGATATACTAATACTAGCACCTCTTTAAAATAATTAAAACAGTATAAAAATAAGACTATAAAAACCTATTATTATTAATTTGCCTTTCTCTTAGCTAGTACTTCCTTTTTTACTATCCTTTCTACTTATTTATTAGCTGAATAATAGACTATATTTGTATTAATAAACAACTTAAGTACATTATTATACTTCGATTTAGTTATTACATTAGATAGGTTCGAGTTTATCTTAATCTATAGTAAATAGTTAATTTCGTACCTTTTAAATCCCTCTTATAGTACTAAAAGATCTACTATAAGCCTCTTCTCCTTTATTATACTAAGTTTTATAATATAATCGTATAGTAACTTTAAATCTATATAAACTTCGAGTAGAATTAAATTATCGAGGAGTATCTTATAGATTATTATTTTAATAGATATTACTATATCGAATCTATTACTTAAAGCGTATAATTCGGACGCTAATATACTCCTTATTACTTGTTTATATTTAGTAGAACTCTAATAGATAAGGTTCGCTTTATTATCTCTATCTTTTAGGATTAGGATATATCTAATTTATAAAGTAAGATCCTTTAGGTTTATAAAGGCTCTATTTATAAAGAGAATAAGTTTTAGTATTTTTTAATCTAATTTAATATAATTAATCCCTTAGTTAGCGTTATCTTTTATCTACTTTAATCGTTTATTTAATAGGTTAATATCCTCTTTCTAAGGGTCTATTGTTTATACTACCTAGGAGAGATCGAACACTACCTCTAGTTATAATATAGTAGCTAAATATACTCTATAAGCTCGCTAGGATTTATATTACTTTTATAGGGTTAGGTTCTCTTAAATTTTACTATATATACTATATAAATCTAAGAGTTTATTTTATACTTATTCTAGTTACTTTACCTATTTATACTATATAAGTAATAGAGATTTATTAGTAAGTATAGTAATTAGTCTACTATTAAACTTAATAGAGTAGTTAATTAATAATTATTCTCGAGGTTTTACTATAAAATTAGCCTTAGCTAATTTATCTTCCTCTTATTAAGTAAAGTCCTTATTTATAAGGATTAAAGTATTATTAGTTTATAAAGTAATAATACTAAAAGCNCTTAAGATATATCTTATACTAGTAATTACCTACCTCTAGAACTCTATACTATAGCTTCTTTATAAGTAGTACTTTTCTATCCTATTATAGTTAAGGTAGGTTTTAAGGTAGTTAAGCGTAAAAACGTTAATTTAGCTCTATAAGAGACTAGGTATAGGCTTACGTAATATCTCTTAGATATATACTAAAATCGTTAAAGCCGAGTATAGTTAATAATATAAGAATTAGTCGCTAGCTAACTCTTTATATAGTAGGAGACTCTATAAGAATATAAGATTTCTCTTTATTACCTTATACTTAAATTACTAAACGTAACTTAATATACTCTTATAGAGTACTCTTATTTCTTAGTTCTCGAATAAATTTTAAATTAAAGACTTGTATACTATATAGAATATTACTCTTATTAATAGCTTCGATAGCTTGTTTATTCGTTAATCCTATAATCTTAAGGTTATTTACTACTATCTCTTCTTTTATTAATTTAACGTTCTTAAATACTAGGTAGATATTAGTATCTTTTAATAGGTTAACTTTTACTATTCGAATATAAGTATTATTACTATTCTAAGTATATAATTCGTTATAATCTAGGATCTATAATTCGGAGTCGATTTTATCTATAAGTACTATAATATATAGTAGTAGGTATTTCTTAGGTTATTCTCTATCTCTCTTTAGTAGTAGTACCTATTATTATAGTTTAGGTATAAAAGGTAGTTAAGGTTAAAGGTTTCTTTCTAGAATTATAGAGTCTTAGTATTACTCTAGCTAAGGGTTTTAAGACCTTTATTTATTATCTTCTAGTAGTATTTATACTAGGCTCTAATAATCCTAGTTATCTTCTCTCTTAGAATCGTCTTTATAAAAAGGTTTAACTAAAGTAGAGTAAATAGTAGTTTCTATTCTATTATTATTAAAAGTTATATCTTCGCCTTCGACTTTAATAAGCTTTTATAGCCCGGTCTACTTTCCTAATTTAGCTATAGCTCGCTATACTCTTACTAAATGTTTTATAAGAAGCTTATAAATATTACTATTTAAAGGGCTATTTCTTATTCTTAGTACTTCTTTTACTTACTATTTAGTACGTAGATTTCTAAGACCTTTTATTACTTTTAGTATAGTAATAGTACGTTATAAATAATTAGCTATAAGTAGTTCTTTATTAGTTATATAAGGAAATACCTTAAATACTAGTAAAGTTAGAATTAATCTATTTAGACTAGCTAAATTATTAATAGCTTTTACTACTATTTATAGCTTAGTATTACTTTATAATATAGGTAGCTCTATATTAANCGTTTAATCTTACTAACTAAGTAATATACTTTAGTAGGTATAGTAACTATAGTTATACTAAGAGTTTTAGCGTATAACCTAAATTCTTTACTAGTAAAATTTATACCTCGATTATAAGTAATAAGATCTAGTAGTCTAAGGTAGGTATTAACCTATATTTCTTAGAATAACCTCTAAGTAGTCTTTATATAGAAGTTAGAGAGCTATCTAGCCGCCTAGAATCTAGTTATCTTATCTATATAATAAAGAACGTTATAGTTATTAACCTAAAGGACGTTAATATAGATATTATAGTTAAATTTATAGTTATTATAAATAGCGAACTTAAATCTACTAGGAGATTTTCTATAGAGTTAGTAATACTTATAAAACTTACTTATAAACCTTAAGAAGCTAAAGTCTACTTTATAGCCTATACGCTTTAGGATCTTAGCTAATCGAGGGGTAGATAGGTAACTAAATCTCTAGTATAATTACTATAGGTCTACTTTTATAAGAAGTCTATTAATCTACTAGTTCTACTATAGGTATATAGATATATTAGGTTAATCTTTATACTTTATAAAGAAGAAGGCGTATTTATATCTCTTAAATATAAGAACTTCTTTACTATTCTTTACTACTAGTTTATTCCTTAGATTATTAAATATAACTCTAATTCTATTTATATTAGCTAGGTAGAATAAGAATAGTATATCTATTAGAAGTATAAAGAATTGTATAGTACTAACTAGTATTAGTATATTAATTAATCTAAGGTTTTTTAAACTCTTACTAATACTAAATTTAATTCTTATTTTACTAGCTATAGAGGTATCTATTTATATTTTATATAAAGTAGAATATATAAGATATTAATTATATCTAATAGAGTATATATTAGTAGCTCTTATATTAATAAGAATACTAAAGAAGAATCTAGGACTATATCTCTTTTAGTTAGTAGGAGGATTAGTAAGGTATATAGAAATATCTTTATATTCTTTTATATACTTAATATTCTAACTTTTAGAGAGAATATATATAAATATATAGTTTTCTAGATTTTATATAATCTTCCTACTAGTTTCTTTATTAATTTTATTACTATATATTATTTAAATAGCTTTATTAATTAATATTTTATTACTTAAATCTCTATAGTTATTCTTAATCTACTCGCTTATATATACCCCGGATATTTATAGTTTAAGATCTTACCCTTTATAATCTATTATATACTAGGTAAACTTTCTTTTATTATTATAGTAGTAATATTTAGGTAGGTTATTTCTCTTTAAATTAAGGAACTCTTATTTAGACTTTTTATATTCTTTTACTAAATAGTAAGTTAACTAGTATCCTAGTTTCTTATAGATAAAACACTTCTTAATAAATCTACCTAAACCTAGTAGTTTATAGTATAAGGTTCTAGTAGGTAGTACTTTATAGAATTATTAATCTATATAGTAGGCTATTATTTTAGTAGGAAGGTTATTTAACTCTTTATTACCTATATAGAAAGCTCTACTTTATTCTTCTAGTATATTAGGAGTCTTATTAAGTAGTTATAATATTATAATAGAATCTAGATTATTAATAGCTTTATAAGTAATAAGTAAGCTCTTAATACTATTAATAAGACTAGGTATATCCCTTATTAGGTTTGTACACGCTTATCTATAAGTAATTGTCTTATAATAGACTAAAACAAGTTAATTATAAAAGAATCTATTAGTCTTTAATTTAAGTATTAATTTATACCTTAAATCTTTTATCTTTTTAAGTATAATATTAAGATATTTTAAGTAGGATTTACTAGGGTTTTACTCTTTAATCTTATTAAGCTTAAGTATATTCTAAATTAATAGTAAATTCTACTAATACTTAAAGCCTTTAAATCAATTCTATATTATTATATATACTTCTTATATTATAAGCTAGTATTTAATTATATAAATTAATATTTTAAAGAAACTCTCTACTTATCCTTTAAGTATTACTAGGAATACTA
>LT855420.1:40404-85617 GCA_900184765.1 Hymenoscyphus fraxineus
AGTATAATAATATTTATAATAATACTACCTCTACTAGTACCTCTACTAGTACCTCTACTAGCTCCTCCCCTAGGTTTACCTAATCCTCTACTAACTCCTATAAATCTACTTCCTCCCCTAGTATTCTAACTATTTCTAGCTAGGTTCCTTAGTAGTAGTAGTAGTAGTCTAGTAGTATTTAGATCTAGGGCGGGTTATTTAGTTAGAGCTATAGTTATAGTAGTAGGGTTAAGGTTTATAAACTTTTATCTTAGAGAAGTTAGAGTAGATATAGAAAGTCCCTTTCTAAATAAGTTTAGAGTTTTCCTACTAAAAGGTAGTATAATTCCCTAAAAGTTCTTCTTTCTTTATAGTTAATTCTATAGTTAAGGTTAACTTTTTAATTTATTTATTAGTATTTTATATTTTAATACTACCTCTTTTAATCTTATACCCTTTTTCTAAATATCTATTATCTTATTATCTCTATAATCCTTATATTCTTCTTATTAAAGGAGTTTATATAGTAATAGAGATAGTAGATAATGTTCTCTTATTTCTTTTTCTAGTATTTTTATTTTAACGCCTTTATTAAATAGGATCTTCTATATATTCTTAATATAAAACCTCTTTTTAATAGATTTAAATATATTTATATCTTATCTATTAAAGTTATTATAGAAGATATTAAATAGTTATTCTCTATCTTTTAGTATTTTCTTATAGTCCTATATTCTTTCTTTTATATACTCTTTAAGGGTTTAATTACTTATACTAGGATTAGGATCTAGGTCTAGTAGCAGTCTTATAGGAGGTAGTAGTATTAACTTACCTATAGAAGATTCTCCTTTAGTTACTATATTAATCTGTTTATAAAGTCGATATTTAAAGGTATTAAAGAGTTAATAGTATAGTTAAGTTTTAAGGGCCTAATTCTCGGGGTTACTAGTTAGACTAGTTAAGGAAATCTAGAGACTATTTAGTTAAAAATAATAGTATAGGCCTTAACTCTCTAGTATAGTATTAATAGATATATTGTCTATATATAAAATTCTATTTATTTTCTATAAAATTTAATAAAGAATCGTAGAATATAATCTAGTCTTTTAATCTATACGTGTAATACTAATTAGTATTAGTTTTACTATAATAGTAAGGTAATACGGGATAGTATTATTAGTTTATATTTCGTATAAGGGATCTAAAAGAGTATGTGTTACTAGCTAAGGATATATAGTGTTATATGGTATCTTAGACAGTCCGTCTTACGTAACAAACTTCTATGGATATACCGACAACTACGATAATGCTGCGTCTTGAACTCGACCCCAAAATTGTGACAATCCAAGCCCCCTACAATCCGTTTAAACCAACCGTTTGTACCGTCATCGCACCAATAATTCGTCACCTGAGCCCCAATAATGACTCGACTGGGAAGATCATATACGACTTTCTCGTATTGACACTCCGGCAAACCATTCCCTTTGCTCCTGGGGTGCCATTGGTGGTCGTGTATAGTGATATCCGAGCGGATCGCTTGAGGAACGCCGTCGGGGCAGAGGCCAATTCTCCACGCCTTGGTATGGCCCGCTTTGTTCCAGTCGAACCTGTGTATCTCGTCAGCAAATGTGGTTAAGAATGAAATCGCCAATCCCCAAAGATTCAAACGTACCATCCCCATTCGTTAGCTGTCTTGTTGAATGAGTCCCATGTAGTCAAAAGCATGAGCCTCTCATGCCATATTGTTGCAAGCTGTGTTTGGATGCTTCGCAGTCTGGTAATGCTCACTGCATTCTGTGATGGCGGAAGAACAAGCCAGGATTGTATATCGCACACGCTCAAGCTCTGAGAAATAACTTTGTCGGTTGCGATTCGAGCTTGGGTCATACTATGTGCTTGAGCGGCTAATCGCAGAGCAAACACGAGATCCGAAGCTTCTTGAAATTCGCGGGGGATAATGGATGAAGCTTTCGGTCGCGGTAATGGGATTTTCAAGTCAATGTACGGTGTCAGTAGTGCCAAGTATGGTGTTGGCTTGAAGTACTTGATAAATGATTCCCAGGCGTTTTGTAAATCCACGGTAGACAAGCATAGACTTATGTGTTTCGTATCAATCCCAACGACGTTTATTTTGTGATGTTCTTTGATGCTTGACATTGATGTTGCATGACTGATTTCGAATTTTGCAGCGGCGCCTAAGGAGAATTTCGGGGTTTTGAAGCTGGCGGCGACCCCGGCGACGTATCGATCCAATTCTTCCTTGTTCTCTGATGTGTATGTTGATACAGCGAGGAAAGTCGATCGTCGTCTTAGTCCAGTGATGCAGTATTGGCCATAATTCTCTTGAAAGTTTTCAGTGAAGGCCAAGTCAAGGCCATTTGCCGGCTCCAATGAGTTGCGAACCCCAGACAGAGGTATCCTTTGATACTGGTACTATTCTGGTGGCAAAGTAATTGTAGCATGCAGGATGACAGTTTTGTTATTTAAATCATATCTTGCTGACGTTAAGCAGTCGAGTGATAGGCTTGTGGAAGCGATGGGTAGAACAGACCCCAGACCATGGGTGGAGCTTGAGACGTACTTCTGCAGACTTTCCTGGTCTCAAATGAATTGCTGGTCGATATTGAGATGGGTGCCTGCTGTACTTCCAGGGTCAAAGGAGAGTGCTGTGAACGGATATTACATAGTCTGGAATTCCTGGACGCCCAAGCCAGCACCGATGCTCATGTGGTCGCTAAAGCAAGGTATGGCATCACGTTCGCGAAGAAGACTTGAATTAGACGATTCCATGTTCAAATTCAAACAAGGCGAAACATGTGGGATTCTTTGTGGTACAAGAAGTGGTGCTAATATATACGATGGGTTGGTGATTGATTGGCGCTATTATTCGCACTTCGCCGTTCGCACTTGCACTTCAAGATGCACTCAGCCTCTTACATACACAACCTCGTGGTGTGAGACATACAGGGACTCATCGGAAGGTAACAGCCAAGAAATGCACCTTGTGCCAAAGCAGCCTCTTTCGTGGACTTCAGCTTGTTGACGTCATATGTACAGCTTTCATCCAACCTTGTGCGTGTTACGTGTAATTCAGCTGTCTCATAACTTTGATTCCAACTTTCTAGGACTATGGATTATACTGAGAAAATACTGCAACGAACAGAGAATAAGGACATGAAACAAAAAGATATATATATTGCTATTCGATGTTGCAAGATCCAACGTTATAGATTCACGTTTCGTAAAAAAGACCAGGAAAGCCCTTCAAGATATTGGCTGTGAGCTCTCTGCAAAATTCCTTTCTCTAATATATCCTGGACTGTTTTGACATTCTTCAGGCAAAGCCTTGAAGTACACCAATACATCCAACGATAAGCTCCGTCCAGCCCAGTAGCAAAAGATGCCACATAGATAAGCTCTTTCATGGGAGATTTAGGCAAAAATCCAATGCCATGTCCGAGGACAGGCAGCAATGCGCTGGAGAAGATACTGTGAGAGAGCGACCAAGAGGATGTGATTACCCAAAAACTTACCTCATCAAGATTCGGAAATTGCCTCGCACAGCATCCTCATACGCATTGCATGTCATACGGTCCAAAGTATCGTCCAACATGACCAGCTCCGACTGCAAGAGGTCTAATGTGACACTATGCGCGATTTGTTGTCGACCGATACTTGGGTTAATGTTTATGTCGTTCTGACGAGATTCTCTATGTTTGTGATTTAGCGATTTTCCACGCTCAAGCCGAGTTTTGCTTACTCGCGAACCTTCAAGTATTCGATCAATTTATATAAGGCTAGAAGTCGTCGCGGCTCGCAGTCTTCATCAGGTGGTCCATTCTCAAAGGGGGATACTAGTTTAACGTCGGGACCTGGAGGAGGGCGTCTTTTGTTGGAAGAGCCTGAGTGCACCAGGCTACTGCCAACGTTAATTGATTTAGTCGACATTGTGTGTGGGAGTGTCAGGAGAAGATGGACGAGGAATATACAAGAGATAGATGAGAGATGGACGGGAGATGGAAACAATAAGAGTGAAATAGAGTCATACGTAGGTACACGATTCTTGGTAGTCTGTGTATTCATAATTAATAGTTTCGGTATACATGAACTACGTATTGGTAGCTAATTGTCGTACGGTGTAGCAATCGCGAAGTGGTAAGTATGACAAGAGTACAGGGTGTGCATGAACTGCGAACTGTCGTATGGTCCAACAATTGCGAAGTGGCGAGTAGGACAAGAATACAGGTGGAAGCGATGACAGCCGAAGATTGTGCAGCAACTGCGAGGTCTTAGTTAGGAGTAAGACATGAGTATAGGTCGTGGCCATGTGCACCGTGGATTTTGTAATAATTACGTAGGACAAGAGTATAAGTGGAGGCGGTGTTAACGAAAGAGTATGTTTAGCAATTACGAGGTCTCTATTGGGAGTGAAACACTAGGAACAAACAGCGAACGCGTGATTGTTACAAACGTATAATTATAGAAACTAAACTTTACTTAACACGGCATCCTGAATGTACTACTAAACCAGATGACCAAATCGCAAATCGCAAATCGCAAATCGCAAATCGTAAAATATATATATTTACTACTACAAAACTAGAGTACCTATACCCCTATATCTCTACCCTTAGACTTCACGTGCCTAGGCATTTTCACACTGTATATACACGTCCTCTTACTATCGCACCTACTATCCGCTCCCCCCCTCCTAGTCGTATCCTTACTATAATATCCTTATCGAATCCTTACTAACGGGGGTTTTAAAATAAAAGGGGGAAAGGGGATCAAAAGAGGTAAAACGTAATATAAACACTATATAAATACCAGTAGAGAAAGGGACGTTATTTATAGGCTAGGACTTTTATAGTTCCGCTTCCGTAAAAACTATATTATCGAAAACAAACATTTAACTAAATATATAAAACGACAGCTAAATTTGAGAAAAATATAAACGGTTCGTTGCCTATTACTAACGAGTATAGGTAGTGGCTATCTCGACTGTGGATTATACAGCAATTGCGAAGTAGGACAAGAGTATAGGTCGAGGCTATGTTAACCGAGAATTATACAGCAACTGCGAAGTGCGAGTGCTTCAATGATAGTCTCTAATAGGAGTACGACACAGTATTAAGAGCTCTCGAAAGCTCATAAAAGGCCTGTCGCCGACTCACCTACTCTTCTTATAATCCAGTTCGACATTCTTTCATTAATGCACCCTTAAATCCAACATGGCTGCCCCGCTCGAAGTTACACTTGTCTTCCGTCATCTCGAAATCCGCAATGATTTCCTTGATGGCGCGATTCGTGGTGAAATCAAGAACGCAGTAGCCAAGATATCGCAATCTCAGGCATGCCCATGGAACTTGCAAGGTTGTGATACTACCACCGATACCTATAACGGAGGTGTTCAATTCTGGGTATGTTCCGCTTAACGCTTCGCACAATGTTACATACTCATGAAGTATTGCATGGTAGGCAAAAATTCAGCACCACGAGTTCAATGCCAATGACGACCGAGCAGAGGATGCCATCTCGGCTCTTTGCGAATACCTTTTCCTGGAAAGTTCGGTCCTGGCCCTAGATTCACTCTTGAATGGCAGCAAAATCGTCATGGGGCCATTGTCAGAGACACCCATGGCGACCACGGACAGTATGTTTGGCCGCTACTTCTGTCTTCAGCTGCTAAAGCAGCTCAATGTCACCGACGGCATTGGTTTTGTTGCTCAGAATGCCGTCCACAGATCCGGCCACTTTATCACACGTAATCCAAGCAAGTGGTTTCATGCCCCGTAATTCTGCCCCCCAGCGTATTTCTGCTTATTTTACAGGCTAACATATGTGTTTAAAGTCTATACGCGGGCTTATGCGTTACGAACGTTTTCATTTTTCTTGATGATCCACTTCGGCAGATATCAGACCAAAATGTTGATGAGATAGCCGCGCTATACGACGAAGGTTTACATGACTTCTTCGAGAAGGCAAAATGGCTCATGCGTTGTGCGAAGGTCTTCGCATCATGGGCTCCTCAATTGAACGACAAGGTATGCTCTATTACAATAAGTAAGAAGTACAAAATCTTACGCTGATATTATAGATTGAGACGCAGATTCAAAAGCTGGATCCCGCCAAGAAGAAGGAAAGCTTACAAGGAACGTCAATAGCTATTGTGAGTGGAGGGAAAATGCTCGAGACTTCAACCCAGAAACTTGGTAAGTGAATTTACTTATATGGTACTATAATGGTCCTCAGAGGCTAATATGTCCAGGAGAGCAAGATCCAAACGAATCAGAGTTTCGTCAGATGTATAGCACCATGACTACAATGATTAAGAAATATGAGCCTCTAAACTGCGCCGCTGGGGACTATGTCGACAGCTGCGTGAGCGAAACTGTGAAGAATACTGTTTTTGCTACTGCTAGTCTAACTACTACTTGTCTGGGGGCCGCGTTCATTCGTCGTTCCCCAAATTGGATTGGGGCTTTGGGTCTGGGTGCAGTCTGGTTGGGCTACCTCACTAGTTCAGCGTTAACTGGCTATTTTGGCAGCGCAACTGTGGCTAAAGGGGCTAACTTATATCGCAGCAGACAACGTGAGTAAAACCATGTCTCCTGTTTGTCTTCTCTTATGGTCAGATGCTAATAAGCGACAGTCAAGCCCAAGATACGTTTGATCTTGATATCACTCATTTCATTCCGACTATTTCTTTTTCTCATGCTCTTCAAAACACAGGAATGTCTTGATCGGAACTCTAGCCATTATGAAGAATTAAAACAGAGTATTCAAAGTCAGTTTGATTCAGATCTGGACAGATTCGCCGAACCTGGATACGTCAACGAGACAATCAAAACGATGGCAAGACAAATCAAAGCCTCTACTCAAGTCCTTGAAGATGATATCGCTGATCTCTGAGGTTCTACTACGGCTAGGAAACGAACACTTGCAACTTCCATCTATTATAACTCTCCGTTGAAACCATTCGCACTCAAATCACTGGCGTACAGTATAAATAGGGGTCATGGGTAGAGGAAAATTGCTAAAAAAGATGGTAACAGACAGAAGGCGGAACGAAATATATGATGTTTTGTTTTCATTGTTATAGGACAGGCAGGCAACAATGACGTTGGATTCATGTATGTTAGGCGCGTAAAGATTCAGGAAATATTTTCCGCATACCCCTATTCAGTGTAATAATTTAAATCTCCGGCTTTATGAGGGTGTCTCCTATTGTTAATGGCTAGTACTGATCCATTGATGAATGTCAAAAGGAGAATATCGAAGTGAGAGCAAAAGATGCCTCTCGTCTAATGCGGTTATTTGATATCGCAGGAAAAAACCCAATGAAAGCTGGTGAAAGGGTGGTTCATCGAACATTTCAGTCTGATAAGCGAGACTGGACCTGGGTGGCCGCCACTCTGGTTCGATCATACTCAATTCTTGCTTTCCCAAGGGGAAAGGAAGATCGACTAATTTCCATGCCAGGATCATTAGGGTGTTTTGCGAGCTATGTCCCCTTAGCGACAGTCACCACGTTAGCAGGAGATTGAGGACCTACGAGCATCTGGACCTTCCAGCCACCATTGCTTCCCGATTGATCAATCACTTTTATCTTGAGAGGGAATTCATCGGTGAGTGTGTCAAAGTATTCGAAAGCACGCTCTGCGAGTGCGATTTCATCGTAACCGCTCCTGCAAGCCTACCACAGTCACATATTAGAAACGGCTTCCATGGACAGGCAGAAAACTGGAATAACTCACACCAGATGCATGCAAAAGGAAGATAGCATAGTACAATGGTAACACCTCCAATTTGACACCTCTGGCACGATCCTCCGAATGCCTACCGATAGCTGCATTGATTAATTCGACTCCCCTAGGACGATGGATGTTGTACGCGAGTTCGTATTGGCGGCGAATGTGTACCGGTAGCGTCTTGTTCATCAATGCATCAGCAGCACCGCATGTGTACAGGGCTTCCCAAACCATGTCGAACTGCGGAACATAAACATGTCAGTATGAGTCTCTCTGCTTGTTTGGGCAACATAGATACATACATTTTTCGCCATCTGTCGAGCTTTGATCCCAAAGAATTCCGACACAGTCAGGCTGAAAAGATGGGAAACTTTCCTGGTATTGGCAAAGGCCTTGTAGTTGCCCCAGAGTTGTTCTAACCGCCGGTCCACTTCATGCCTCATCCTATCAGCAACGCGGGGGCTTGATATTTCTATGATATTGTGGGAATCAAAGGCCTCCTGGTCCATGGACTAAGCTGTTGCGGCCACACTTCATGATTCATTTGCAGCAGGTGGTTCTCTCTGCAGACAACGTTATCCATATCCCAACGGATTGATGTTTGTTTGTCCTGCGACTTGTTTGTTCCCGCTATCGCTCGTGTGTTCGAAGTTTTGCATTTTCTGAACACCAAAGGCCCTTGAAGTCCACGCGGCGAAGATGTCCCCTCACTGCAAGGGTGTTTGCCTGCTATACACGCCTTGCATTTCTCTGGCCACACTCTTCCTATCGGCTCACACTGTGATGGATTAGCTCCTGATAGCTTTAATTTGAGGAAATCTATACTTTTACTTTACTCTCGCGACATCTTTTACACTTCAAAATTGTTGAGAGCTTTCGTGGCATGCTTTCGCTTAGCGGCATTGTTGTTTCTTTCCAACTGTTTTTGCAAGTGGACATTCTCCCCAATGAATTGAATATATTCATATAATAGCACACGTGGTCTACCAGACCTTGCAATTAAAACCTGGTACGACAGCAAGCAAGTGTTACTCTTTGACCCTTAGTCACGTGGCTGTTGTTACATAGCGGTAACACCTAGTACTAACTTTTGCTTTTTCGCATTAAATACCACCATGTCTATTGCTAATATATTAATAATAAAACAGCCTATGATTATCCGACATCTCTATAATCCACTTGTTGAAATTGCTATCTAATTTTCGGTATAAATGTTTAGTTAGTAGAAGACTTCCTAACTCTATAGGGATAGCTCCTACCACGAAAAGAAAAAGGCTCGTACTAAACTTGAAAACAGAAGCGCTTTAGCCAGAGCTGGTACTACGTGCTAGAGATGATACTGATCGGGTGTTATGGGTGGTACGGATCGGGTGTCAAAGGTAGTACTAGATCTACCAGAGCTAACACCATGGGCTGGAGCTGGTCTAGACCGACGTAGTACTACCTACCTAGTACTTAACAAGTAGAAGTATTATCTGTTGTCAGGTGACTTGCCTAACGAGTTCCTATTCACTTACGAGTCGTTCTCTTATAAGTCATAGTCCGTAGTTACCCGATTAGGCAACTACGCTAGTAGATTATACGTAGCTTAGCTAGGGTATAAATAACAACTACTTATAGTAGCTTAGTGAGTTCCTTACCGTAATCAATACTCGTTCCTGCCATCTGTTTACTCCTGGTTACTCTACTGAAACAAGCACCTGAATAACATTATCGGATACGGCTTTATAAGGCTCTGATATCTATGTTAGGGACAAAAAGGTAAACTGCTAGAATAAGCTGTAAAAAGTGGATTAAGGAGTAAATCTAGCTAAGGGCGAGCAGGTAGTCTTTATAAGACGACCCTGATCAAGTAGAAGACGCTAGAATACTAGGCATATACCTAGGTAACAGACACAGTGGGTTAGGCAGCAGAGACAGAAGTGCACGAGTCTCGGCTAGCTACAACTAATCGACATGTGGTAATAATTGCCCATTAAAAAAAGATAAAGACGAGGGCCTGATATGTAAGTCCAAATCTAAATGAGTGTTGAGACCGGTCCGGTTTCTATGTACCTTTATCCACGCATTAATATCCATACTAAATGCAAAGCAATACGATTTACACTGCCCTAAACAAATGAAAATGTCGGTTCCATATCCTATGTACCAGAATGCTTCGTACCTGCTTACAAACAAGTACGAAGCGAGTCTATCCCCCACTTCTTTTCGGGTCCTTTGTATATGATCCTCCGGGGTTAAAAGGATAAAAACCGAAACCCCTTTTCTGCGGGCATCGCACCTAACAAAAGAGAGGCGGCGAGTTAGTTTTACTTAAGAAAAGGGGGGTAAGGCGGTTTATATAAAGAAAGTTGGAAATTAAGAAAATTTTCGATTTATTTAAATTATATTTCGGATAATAATCTAAAGGGGTTTTTATACCTTTTCGTCTAGTTATAGAATATTTTAAATACTACTTTTAGAATATTTCGGCTCTTATATATCGGGCAGTTATAGGTTCTTACGGGTACTTTCTATAACTTAAGATTTATAAACTTATTAAAATAATAGTCTATAATTTAGAGGCGAGAAAAGTAATCTATTCCTTTTTAAGTATAACGAGCTAAAGAACGACGAGCAATAACCCTATTAGCGTTCGAAAAAATTAATTAATTAATTAATTAATACTCTAAATTATTTAGATTTAAATTAAATTAACCGATTTATTAATTAGAGTATTAATTAATAAATATATAGTATTATAAATAGTAACTAAAGTATAAAGTAATTCCTTAAAACACGTGTCTTTTAGTAGTATATCCTTATATTTATTTATAAAATACCTCTAGCTTTTTAGGCTTATTACTAGTATACCCTTTAGAGTTTCTTTAGTTACTATTCTATAAGATAATATAAGGTAGGTTATATAATTCTACGTAACCTTCTATACTATTTATAATAGATAATTAGTACTATAAGCCTTCTACTAAAGTAAGGGAAGAGTCTTATTATATAAAAGTTTTATAAGCTCTATATATATATTATATAGAGAGGTCGGACTACCTCGGACTCTACACCGGGTACTATTCGAGGCCCGAGTCTCTACCCCGAGTCTCGGACCGATCGTACTCTATATTAATATAAATTATTCTAAATTATTCTAATTACTTAGCGATTTAATTTAATTAAATTAAATTGTTTCTAACGCTAATAATCCGCCTTATAAGTATATGTTTCCCGTAGTATTTAACTCTTAATTAAATAACTTATTACTATTAAAGTATAAACCTTAGTTTTAATATCTACTTTAAAGCTAGTAAGCTTATACGAGCTAGGGTAGCTAGCGAGGCGTGCTTATAACCGTATTATTAATACTCCTTATATTAATAATAAGATAATTAAATAGCTATTAGACTTATTAAGAGGGCGAGGGTTAGCCTACGAGCGCGTCTAGCCTTATATATATGTATATATATATATATATATATATATANAAGTAGTCCTTTTTAGTTCACGATTAATCCTGACAATTGACTATTAACTTTTCTTATTACTCTGTAACCGTAAACACGGCTCCCTCATCATCCTCGTACATCAGAGATAGACCAGACTCGGGTTCGCCAAAAATCCACCCCTCAGCACGCATTGTTTTGATATCAGGTATCTGCTCACCCTCAACAGCACTTCTCGAGCTTAGATGATTCACGTCATGTCGATCAACTAGGTCTACTAGCTTATGCGCAACTTCTTCCGTCTCATCTTCGCCTTCTTTCCGGTCGAGGGAAAGATCATCAGGTAAAGCCCAACGCGCAACCTTCTTCTTGATCCCCGCTTCGTCCTCAAGAGTACCAAATGACCACCAGCGGACGTTCAGGTCGCTGGGCTCAATCTTGTATGAATCACCAGGTCGAAGGAGCCGACGCATCTTGTCTTCTACTGCCTCACCGGCTTCTCCTAAGCGCTGCATAAGTCTTTCTGGCGTAAGGTTCCAGAAGATTTCCGCATGACCTTGTCCAAGTGGTGGAATGGTCACAAAAGTGAACGGATAGTAGTCACCACGCTTCAACAAGTCTGGATCGCCACCTACTCGAGTGAAGGTGATGGTAGATCTGGCTTGCATTCTTATCTCTGGGGTTGGACATTCACTGTCTGGTACAGTGATTTGGGGCGACTTCATAGTGCGAATGCGAAATGCATCATCCGATTTGGTGGTATCCAAACATGAATAGTTCGTGAGAATTGTAACCGGACGCTCGGGAAATGGCGATGCATTTTGCTTGATTGTAGCAATGAGCTTGAGAGGCTCTGCTGGTGATGAATCGTGGATGGGGAGGGTGTGTGGTGAACTGGTACGGAGATTAACTGAGAGATGGACTTTTCGATCCCGTTGTTCTTGATAGGTTGCCATTTTGATTTGATTTATTTGAGGAGCGGGTGTCTTGTCCTTCGAGAATGTTGTTTGTTGAATGTGTAATCCAGGGCGCAGTATATGGCTGGAGACTCAGATAACAAAAAAGGTTCGAATTGCGAACGTTGCCATAAGCATAATAGCGATGACGTCGTTGGGGTCTACTTGATCCTTCGAGGCCCCGTGAGAATGAAGGGTAAGATCCTTGAAGAAATCCTGCGAGGTTATTTTATGTCAGCTTGAAAGGATGCAACCAATAAGAATTCTCCCTACTGGACTCGCTCCTGTGGGTTGGGGCCAAAGTTGGGGCGGCACCTATACCAAACAGTTAACCAAAGCGGCATACTTCTAGGCATCCCATTTAAGAAATCCCATCATTGATTACTGCGGTCATCTTTCACCATCATGTATCACGTATGGCGTTTCATCCTCCTCGCCAAAGCTTAAGCAAATAAGCAGAGGAGGAGAAAAACAAGTTTTAATCATCACTAGACCGTTCAATGGACCTAACATAAAACTTCCAAAACGCACTCCCACAATATCTCAGCCACTCAAAGGAATTGCTTAGAATGATATTGGAAATAGATTGGGAGACCTCTGTAGAAGGATGCAATAATGAGCCGCTTCACAAAAAGTAGGCCTTGGGGTCGAATACCATGAGTATAAGGACCAGCTGATTGTAATCAGTATAGGACCTTTTTTTCATTATCAATTACAATTCTTCCAACACTTCATCGTCTTTCTATCATCATTAGCCTCATTTTTCCGATTCATTAGTTCTATTTGCATTTGCATCATTATCGTAATGCATCTTTTCAACAAAACCCCTTTCTTTCTAGCTGCAGCTATTGCAGTTTCCGCAATCCCCTTGGACGAATCTTCAACCTTACATCGACTTGTCTCGCGTGGAGCTCAATACGACACAAGTTGTGACCGCAAAATCCCGGGCAGCGACAAGACCTACAAGGAGAAGGCCCAAACTGCTCTTGGTGATGCGGGCAAACTAGCACAAAACACACAAAATGGGAAAGATTTGAAGGGGAATGCTTTCACGGAGAGTACTGCGTAAGTGTCCTTTAGTCTTCTGCCTTGTGATTACAATGTATCTGATTATCTCAGATTCTCTCATTATTTTGGCGATGGCGACAAAGATACGGTCAAAACAATGATGCAAGTCATATACAACGAACGTATTCCTTCAGACGCCAACCATGCCGGTGAGGGCTATAATTTTGCTATCTTGTGTGGCGATGACAAGGACGATGAATGTGGGCCTTCGGTTCTAGCCGCAACAAGCGCAAACCCAAAAATATCATCAGTAAGTAAAGAAATTGTACAATTCGGGGTTTCGGCTAATAAAAGTTCATCAGATGGTCCTCTGTGATCGGTTCTTCTCATCAAATACAGCACAAACCAAACAAGATCTTAACACCAAGGTATTTGCACCAGACAAACCAAGACAGCGCGGGCAATGGTGTACGGAAAACGAACAATTCCCCTTCTTCGAGGTAGCAGGATTAACAATTTTCCATGAAATGTCACACCTACACATCGTAGGCCACAATGCTGGCCTTCCTGTCCGCGAAGATCCAGATGGTTTTACTTCCGAGGGCACCGAAGATGTGTACGTCCAGGGTGGTGATTCTGATCGGGACCACTACAAGAACATGGAGCCATGGCAAGCTGCGAGGGAGGTAAAGAAACTGTGGGATACGTACAACGGTGATAATACCAAGTACAAACCAACGACGCCAACAACCGAGAACGCTGAAAGCTATGCTGCTGCTGCGCTGGAGTTTTATTTCTTGTCAAACTGCAAGTGGGATGTCATATTACCAAAATAGAAAGTTGTTATAGTCAGAATCATTTCGTAGTTATCAATTCCAAGCCTCTCTCTATCTCCTAATCTTAAAGAACTTTCTGAGATTTTAGTGTCACGCTAGCAGACCTAGGTACGATATAAACGTTTTAATATCGGAGGCTCTACGATCGATATCGTATTATAAATACATTAACGATACGATATCGGGTTTTAAACGATATCCGATATAATATTCATTATCGTATATATAACGTAGAAATCTATAAATCCGGACCCGGACTTATTAGTATACTTTATTTACCCTAGCTACCTAGGCTCCTTAGGCTTTAATAAATAATATCACTACTATTATTACTATAATTATTATGAAACGCTCTTTTTACAACTAAAATACTACTATATAATTTAATACCTAGATATTAATAAGGATAGTAGTATTATTAAGCGAGAGTAACAAATTAATTATTATTATTATCTTTTTATTCTTATAATAAACGTGTTCTTACTTTAGATTAACCCTAAAAACCCCTTAAAACCCCTCTAAAATAACCTGAAATATCTTAATTTTAAGTATAAAATATTAATATTATTACTTTTTTAATAATAAATATTAGAACTATCGAATAATATATTATAATATATCGCGATATTTATTATAATAGTCTAATAAATATTATTATTATACCTAGGTTTATATACTAATAATTTAATAAGATTTCCTATTAAAAAATAATAAGTATTTACTTATACTTATCTTAATTTTAAATAGAAGTTTATTAATAAACTTTACTTTAGCTTTAAAGTATATAATATTACGTTTTTATAGTAGTATATTATATTACTATTATATAATAACTATATAACTAATTAGAATATATAGAAGCCTTAAATTAAATTTTCTTTTTAACTTTTTTTCTTATTTACTAAAAGTATTAATAATCGAATAATCCTAAGCCGGTATTATATTAAGCTAGTTTTATATATTTAAATAATTGAAACCTTAATTTCTAATACTTAGAAAAATATAAAGAAAATTATAAACTAATAAATCTAAGACTAAATAATATTTTCAATATTTATTTATTAGTTAGTAAAATGAAATTATAGCTTTCTAAGCGAGAAAAAACGTATATAATTCAGTTAATTTATATAGAAAAGGCCCTTTATTACCTATATTTATTATATATATAAGAATACTAAAAGAAAGATTAGTTCGCTAAAAGTACGCTAGGTTCGCTAAAAGTATAAAGTAAGTTCGGAATGTCCCGAGAATTACCCTTACTATAGATTAACGACCTGTATTCTATATTCTACCTGTTTTACTACTACCTACTCACTTACTACTAGTACCTACTATAACGTATAATACTAAGTCTTAGGAGTACTCCTGCCCTCTCCTATCCAGGGTCCTAGCAAGGAGAAGGAGCACTAATTAGTTAAGATTAGAGTAGGAAAGAGAGCGCTCTAATTTGTACGGATAGGAACGGAGATTCTAGTAGAGAGGAGTGGCGGGGAGAAGTTTAGAGGGGAGATACTATATACTAAACGGGTACTATAAGTAGATATAACTACTAGGTTAAATTAAGGCTTAAATGCTTAGAAATCTGTTCTAACTGACTATACGACTGTGTTATTCGATGTAGATAATATAATAGCGAATACTTGGACACCATTTTAGTTCCCATTCTTCTAGTATCTCTGTGGTCTAGAAGGGATAAAGCGCCTTTCCGCTCCTATATTTCAAGTATAACAAGATCTCTTTCACAAACTAGCGACAATAACGCTAAGTCGAAAGGCATGCGTATAGGTATAAAGTTTCTTAACCTTTAGACCGACACCCTCAAGAAGCCTATACCATTGTGCTTCGGTACGCTCCATGGATCCACAAGCAGCCAGCATAGTCAGATCCGTCTGAGTTGCAAAGCAGTCGATTCCCTGATTTGGAAGCGCCATTTCGTCTAGCAATATTAAAGAATTCTCATCCATCGCTGAAATGATGTTCTTCAGGATGAGAATCGATTTATCGTCGCAGTGATCATGCAGAATGGCACGAAGGTAATAAAACTTTGCCCCTGTTGATCATTAGTTTCTTTGCAAGGGAGAATAACTGCTGCGTTGAATACCTTTCAGAACTTGGGGCGTGTAAAAGTCGTGGACCATTGCTTCCACGCCTTCTGGTAGCCCTTGTGAGCGAGCGTCATTTACAACAGCTGGCAAATCCTGCAAAACCACACGACCCTGGATATTGGGAAATCTCTTTCTGAATTCAATACATTGTTGGCCAGAGGCACCTCCCATATCAACAAAGACAGGTTTGTCAGCCTCCCAGTCTCCGCATTGCTCTTCAATTGGGTAGAAATTGAAGCAATTCGGAGTGCTAGAGCGTTGAGCAATCATGAACTGGTTGAAACGGGCAGTCTCCCGTGGATGGAGATGCAACCAGGCCCACATCGAAAGATCAGTGGACCAAGCCTTCTGGAACACGGTATTGTGCGTCTCGGTTATGTTCTGGTATCCGTTTGACTTGAAGAATTCTGGTAAAGCTTGATAGACGGGACCAAAAACATCGTAGCTGACACATTGAAGTGTTAAATCTCGACTGCTTTAGTGTTAGGAGCACGACCTTGTACTCACTTGTGATATATTCCGGCTTGGATCACTGAAATCGAAAGGTTTTCTGTCGTCTTGTTTGCTGCGAACTCCTCTTCATCCATCTCTTTAATGATTCCAAGAGAGGAGAGCATTCTAAGAATGCGACCTAGACTCGTTAATCATCATTGAGCCACCCCCTCAAGTCCCTCGATATCCTACCAAGTAATGCAGGATCTGCTTGGGTTTTGAGTGCCAACTCCTGCAGGGAAAGAGGTCTGTTACTGTCAACAAGAATGTTGAAGAGTTTCAAGTCTAAACCAAGACGGATGGTAGAGAGAACGAGATGCTTTTCAGAAAAATGATTAGTTCTAATGCCTAAGCAGGGAGGGCAAGAACGACATGCCATATGAATCACTCTCTGCATCGTGTCCTCGGGCTTTTCAATAGAGTATTGTAGATCTCTGAGTGAATCGAGGATAGCTTTACGGCCAGCCTCATCAGCTGAATTTGCCACATCCTTGATAGTATCTTTGATTGAGTTAAGTGCCTCCATTTGAATGAAGTTCCTTTGAATGAAGGTAGAAGCGGAAGCAGAAGCAGAAGCGCAGAACTGTATGCTACAGACAATAATCATTTTCTCGTTGCTTTATGAGACGGGGAATTGGGCTAGATTAGAGGTTGCCTGTACTCGTAGGCGTGGCACTACTGGTCCTTCGCACAAGCCTACGAGTAGTCTTTGTTCACTGCCAGAAAACATGCGGAGGTTCAATGCACGCTCAGGGGTCCAAGCCAGTAAGATTGCCTCCCTACATATCGGGCTGAAAGCTTTCGTACTACACAACCTGCAGACAGAATATCCACCTTCCATGTTAATCACTTTCCAGGTTAATGGAACAAAAATACCTCACAGTATCCACTTTCTACTGTATCCACAGTGTCATGCAGGGTTACCCAAATCCTTCTTGTACGCCCACACCTGGGCATCTTCTATTCCATACTTTTAATCCTACAGTAGGTCTGCCTGCTTCATCATCAACAACTGTTCACATCACATATACTCAACATGTCTTTTAAGAAATTTTGTTTCAGCTCACTGAATCTAAGTACCAAATGGTAGAACCTATACCTTCAATTCCAGAAGGTGGTGATCTCAACCGTGGGGGGCTGTAATTGTCATATACTGGTCTATGACCTCCGTGGTAACAATTGTTATTGCTCTGAGATTTTATTCCAGACGTATCATACATGCGACTAGTGTTAATAACTAGCTCATGCTAGTTGGACTTGTAAGCCCTCCCTACTCTAAATTTAAGCTTTGAACCCTAAATAATATTCTCTTCAAGTCTTTTAGTTAGTTCTTATATACCTATATACTTACTAAGCTAGTATAGGAGGATTTAGATATTCATACTATTTAAGTTTATTATAGTTCTAGGAGTTTCTGTATTCGATACTTCTGGCGCCTTCCGATTACGAGATGATTGTTGTTGGTCGTGGGAAATTTGTGGGGAGCAGAGGAGAAACGGCGCATGACTTGAAATGTTGGTTGGGGTGATACTGTAAACCTCAGAGTGTCGAATCCTGGGCACAATGTATTTTCGGGAAGACACATCCTAACAATACGGAACGGACATGGGCTAATCGAGTATGTAATATTTATTTTTTAAAATTTTAATTAGAATTCGACTTTTACTAAAGGCACAGAATATATTTAGGTCACGAGTATAGAGATTTGTAGTACTATCGCACCCTCGCTATTGTCCCTTGCTATCGTCCCNNNGGAGGGCAAGGGCTTATAAAATTACAGAGGTAGAAGTAATAATATAATAGCCTAGCTATTTTAAGAAAGGCTCCCGTTAGTAAAAATATAAAACTCTTACGTTTACTTACAATAGTAGTCTATTTACCTTCCTTTCTACCTTATTTTATTTATAATAATAACAGTAGCAATAATAATAAGACTGGTTTATATAACAGTTAAGATACAATAGTAGGGTATAATAGTAAGTAGTAAGGGTACAATAGTAAGGGTGTAAAAGTAAGGGTAGTAAAGCCTTACGTATGTTTTACGCAAGTTCGTAAGAATTAGTTAAATATAGGTGAATAAATATTATAATTTGAAATTATAAATGTTACGTGCTCGATTAGCCCATGTCCGTTCCGTATGACAAGGGAATTGATATCTACCCCATCCTAGTGGTTTTTTGTATGCAATTCCAAGGACAAATACAGCCAACACCATTGGTTCCCCACCACAACCAACAACACCGTAACTAACAACAGCGCAACCAACACCACATCACTTTGATCCATCCCGAGCCCCAAGCGTAAGATGAAGCCGAGATTTCAGGGGAGCAATGAAGTAAATTGTTTCGATTTATGAACGCCACTAATGCTCAAAGGTTCCCGCTTTCAAAGTGCATCCCCGAGTTAATAGGGCCAGGCACCTAGAGTGGACGAACGTACCTGGGGATCATCTGAGAGACCGGTAAGTTACTTGTAGCTAATCAACTACTCAATACAAAAACTTCTTGGCCTATTTCATATCACAGACGATTTACTCCCCGTCATTGCCTCAAGTTACGAACGTCATGCCAGACCATCAAAACATTCCTGTAGTACCGGGAAGTCTACTTAGCTTTCTATCTTTAGAAAGTTGAAGTGATCAATGGAACAAGTTTTCACCTCCGAAATTTATGAAGCTGGCGCGTGATGGACCAGGTCTCGCTCCAGCTGCAGACATGGTCAAGTCATCCAACGTCCTCTTCCCATTCCGGGAAGCTCTGAAGGTTCTGGACATCGGCTGTGGCCCCGGAAAGATCGCCAACGAGTACCCCAAGCCCACGGTACCAAGCTTCCATTTATCTCACGCCTGATTGCTTCAGATCTAGCACCCGGCATGATCGAGCAAGTAGAGAAGCGCAAAAAGGATGGATTTGCTCTAGCAAATCGAACGTGGGGCAAAGTAGAGACGCAGAGTGTGGATGCTACTGACTCATCTGCATTTCCAGACGGATCCGTCAGTCATGCGTTTTCCGACTTTGTGCTCTTCTTGGTGCCGCAGGCTCGCGAGTCCATCAGTTTCGGTGCTAAAGTCTGCCCCAAGGTCCCACGTGAAACTAGCAGCAAGCACGCGCTGACTTACAGCTGCAGGATTACCTTTACCTAGCTGCTCTCTCACCTATTTCAGCTATTCATCAGTTCCTATTTTCTTCAGCTCCCGCTTCGAGTGGGTGTCCTTCTTAAGCGAGGTCAAGATATCTTCCATACCACTTTCAAAAGATCCCATGTACTGTACGGATATTTATTCGGAGTATCTGCCAGCTTCAATATTGTAGCAGTTGTAGCAGCTTAGCGGCTACAACCAGGCCGAATTGTGGCCCCAAATCATCGTGCTGTGGTTGGCAATATCGTAGCCTAGGAAACCCTGAGGTGAGCCCACTATGTCCGAAAATGGAAGATCTGCGACATACACCAATGTATTATCATGTTCGGCGCACGAGGCCTCCAGACAGATGAACAGAAATTCCCGTTGCAAGCGCCGTCCAAATTAGATCAGTTGACTTTTTCCACCGCAGATAGTTGACCAAGGGTTGCTTTCCAACCAATATGGGTAACATGCCCAAGGCACCCTTATTCTGGCTGTTACTACCAAAGTTGCTCCGGAAAAACAAATTTATACCAGTGTTAATCACAGCTTCAAACGATGCGGTTCGCGTTGTTAATGCCATACCCGGTAGTCACGATACCGACATCTCAGCCCTTGAATTCTGCCACTATCTTATCTTGAAGGTAGTCATCGGAGACGCGGATAGAATGTATGTTGTAGAAAATATACTAGTAAAAGAGGTTCGAAAAACCACTACGGGATTGAAGGTGGGATTCTCATTAAGGGCAAAGAGGACGTAGATCCCAAGGTTTCTAGTCATGCTAGTCCGAGTAGAAGCCTACATAGGTAACAAATCGGATTCGCACTAATTCTCTCAGAAATAATCATCAAGAAGACCAGTGATATGGAGGCAATTTCGAAAGCGTTCAATATACACTTATCCCTATTAGAGCAAAGTTAATTAAGGCATAGTAATATTAAAACTACAGACATGGTTAAATATCGTGGGTACTGATTGAAAAGAACGTCTAAGTTAACTGAGATAAGGAAAGGGGTTATTGAGAATTACTTCGAAGTACAGTCAAGTTGTGCTTAAAATAGAAAGAAAGCCTCAAAAAGACTTTGTACTATCCAGGAGAGTTATATACAGTGGAACCAAAGTCTTTTCTGGCTCTTGGCGCTCCGGGGTTTCAATCTGTCCGGCGGTGCAATGTTTACATTTCGTTATCCCCTTTTTGCTGAATCAAGTTACCAGCTAACCGCTCTGGGAGACACAGAACATAGAACGGCTTTTGGGTTGCTGTGCCCTCCGTGCCGCTACGCGTCATTATTTTCGTCATTACTGTAAACCACGAGCCATCTCCCTCCTACGGAGTATGCCTGAAATAGTTTTAAATAGGATGATTTTAGCTTTCTCTATATTCAATAAATGTACAAGTTTGAAGATGTTGGAGCTGATTAGAAATCAAATAAACACAGATGATTTTCTTTGTTACTTTAAATAGTCTACGAAAAGGGGGATATTTCAAGGGTCGCAGTCTAAAAAACCCCACTACCCACACCATCAAAAATAAGCCTTAACTGAGAAACCGGATTTCGTACCGTTAAAACGTAACTTTAAGGTCCAAACTGTGTATGCCTCAGGCTTAAAGTGGGTGCCAAACACTTGATTTCCGAGGGAATCAATGCCGCAAGTGCCATCCAAAGGTCCTAACTTGATACTGATCTTCTGTAAAATCCACTTCCACTCCCATTTTGGACGTACTCCGGCCTTCGAAAGGCGCAGCAAGGGCAGCTCCGAAGGGATTTTGGTGTAGAAAGAGTGCCTTATAAGGCATACGCAGTTTGGACCTTGAAGTTGAGTTTTGACGGTAAGTGCCAAAGGGAACAAGCGAAAGCTGGGGTAATAATTCGGGGTAAGCGACAGAAAAAGTGGAGCTACGGAGCAATTTGAAAGTCTGCCTGTATTCATATTGATTTGGAAGTCCTTGAACCAAATCAGCAAGATGAGATATACTGTTGAACTTGTCAGTCTTTGAAGGGAGTGTAAAAAGACAAACTACTGTAATTTCTAATGATCCGGGGTTATCCATCAACAAAAAACCAGGTTCTTGAGATCCTTTTGGGTTAATTTTCCCACCCGGCCAAGGTCGATCCCCCGAGGCCGGTACGTGCCGAGACCTTGGGGAAAGATGCAATCCATCAAATCTCGGACTTTATTGCTGGACGTCATAACATCTATGTCTATATTTAAGTCGAAGGGGGTTACTCTCGATAAAAGCTAGCTATTCCAAACATTTTACTTTTCAATTCTCGCCTTCTTTTTACTGAAATTATTATTGACTTTACATATATTCAATACTCGCAATGATTGATGGACACACTGAAATCCGTGTCAATGAGACAAATAATACCAATGACAACTTTGATGGACACGCTATTAATGGTGAAAGTGGCATAACGAATGGAAATGTGATAATGGATGTTGAGGGGTCGATAGAAACTAATGAAAAGCTACGAGATATAGGCGTCGAGCCTATCGCAATTGTCGGCATGGCTACCCGACTTCCTGGTGGAGTTCATTCTCCAGAATCGTTCTGGGATCTTCTCGTCAACAAAAAAAACGCACGTTGTGATGTTCCAAAAGACAGATGGAACAGTGAAGCTTACTACAATAAACACCGAAAACACGACACAATGGTAGCCAACTCCGGATACTTTTTGGAAGAACTCGACTTGGGGGACTTTGATGCAGCATTCTTCAATCTATCAAAGGCTGAGCTCGTCAGACTTGATCCTCAGCAGAGGCTTCTTCTGGAGGTAACATGGGAGTGCTTGGAATCGGCAGGTCAAACCAATTGGCGGGGTAAAAACATCGGTTGTTATGTTGGAACCTTTGGAGAAGATTGGCATGATATTCAGCAAAAAGACCCCCAAGATACTGGAATTTACAGACTCACTGGTCATGGTGACTACGTTATTCCAAATCGTGTATCTTATGAGTTTGATTTCAAAGGGCCGAGGTAAGCTACAGAAATTCGCTTGTTCCTGCTTTTCCAATCAAGGCTCGCCCAGCTAATCGACGGACATGACAGCATGGCATTTAAAACGGCATGTTCTTCCAGTTTAATAGCAATACACACTGCATGCGCTGCCATTCGAAATGGCGATTGTGAGAGCGCGGTGGTAGGTGGAACAAATTTGATTATAGGGTAAGCATGAATGGCAATTCATTTTTTATCACCCTGACTTCTTCAACGGGGGTAGAGACCAACTAACATCTCTGTAGTCCAGGAATGTCTATCAGCATGACAGAGCAAGGTAAGCTTCATTCTGGGCCCATTGCCTCCTTCTTAAAATCATCTTGGAGATCCCTCCACGTTTTAGGAGAACGCTTTGCCTTGTTTGTAATCAAGAAAGGAAACTGACTCCGAGGCAACAGGAGTAATTTCTCCGTCGGGACAGTCAAGATCATTCGACGCCAGCGCGGATGGATATGCTCGAGGTGAAGCCATTAATGCCATCTATATCAAGGTACGTACTCTCTCCATGTTTCTTATTCTCGTGCAGGTTTAAAAGAAATGAACCCTTCCCTTTACTACATGACATGCAGTTTTTAAACTTCCATGGTCGTACATACAACGATTTCTGAATTCAGTAGGGCTGACCGCATCATCTACAGAAATTGAGTGACGCAATCAGGTTTGTTGCTAGCACCCAGAACCAGCTCAGCTATTATTTTTGATATAGTGACCAATCCTAACTATCAAATCATTCCAGGGATGGCGACCCCATCAGAAGTATCATCAGAGGCTCCGCAACGAACAGCGACGGCAAAACGACTGGTATCTCCTACCCCAACACCGAAGCTCATGAAGCCGTCATTAGAAAGGCGTATCAGCAAGCGGGTATCGAGGATTTCTCTCAAACCGCTATGGTCGAATGCCATGGCACAGGGTAAGTAACAAGTTCCAAATTTCATTGTTCATGTCTCGGATACGTCGAAAGATGACGCGCTAATGTAAGAGTTCTGCCAGTACTCCGGTCGGAGACCCTTTGGAAGCGAATGCTGTTGCCAGAGTATTTGGAAAAGATGGAGTTATCATTGGCTCAGTAAGTTTATCCTCTTTAGCTCTTCCCACCTTGCATTGAAATCATGGGACTTCAAACTACAATGTACTTGCTAGACGGCAACTTGTCGTTGTCTGTTGTCTGAGCTAGCTTTTGAAGAATCAAGTGATATACAATTTATTTCGCTTAGGAACTTTCTTTTGTTTTTGGATTACTTGAAGCTAGTCCTACCAAAAGATCCTTTTACCCCTGGAAACAATCAAAGCAAAGCACACTCGCTAAATCTTTAATAGGTCAAACCAAATGTGGGACATGGTAAGTAAACTTTACAGATCTACAAAAGGCTTGTAACAATCCGCTCGGAAACATCCACCATGACGCTAGTAAAGAAATACACTGAATATTAAACAGGAGAGGGTGCCTCCGGATTAACCAGTACCATCAAAATGGTCCTAGCTTTAGAGAAGAACACCATCCCACCAAACATGCTATTCAACACACCAAATCCCAAGATCCCCTGGGAGAGTGCTAAGCTTTCTGTCGCGAAGGACGCCAGTCCATGGCCAGCCTCAGCTCTTCAAAGAGTCAGTGTAAACTCATTTGGAATTGCAGGCGCAAACGCCGTAAGTAATACCCTCCAATTTCCCCATAGAAAGTATTTTAACAAGCCAACAGCATATTATTATGGATTCTGCGGCATCATTCGGTGTGGGTAGATCTGCTAGTTCCAAAGCTACTACATCTCGTCCAGAATTACTCGTCTTCTCAGCGAATCATATGGAGTCTCTCAAGAAATCCACAGAGAACTACCAGAGATTTGTTGAAACCAGTGATGTTGCTTTAGGCGACCTTGCTTATACATTGAATTCACGACGAAACCATTTGTTATATCGAACCTTTGCTGTCACAGACGGAAAGGATACAATGGAGTTCCCCGCCCCAACCAAGAGTGGCGCTCCACCGATACTCATCTGGGTTTTCACAGGTCAAGGGGCACAGTGGGCAGGTATGGGCCGAGAACTGTTTGAAAACTACCCCTCATTTTGTGATGATATTCGGGAAATGGATGCAGTTCTTGCTAGCTGTCCGCATCCACCATCATGGACCATCGAAGGTATGTTTCTTCCCACCTCAAGTAAGTACTTGGATTCTAACACAACAAGCGGAACTTCTCAAACCCCAAGAGTCAAGCTCTCTCGACAAAGCAGAATTCTCGCAGCCACTATGCACGGCAATCCAAATCGGAATCGTCAATTTCATGCGATCATGGAAAGTGGCACCTCGTTGCGTCGTCGGTCACAGCTCTGGAGAAATTGCAGCAGCCTATTCCGTCAACGCAATTACAGCCAAAGAGGCAATTCTCATTGCATACTACCGTGGCCAGGTCACCAAAAGTAAGACTCAGCCAGGTGGAATGGCAGCAGTCGGTCTTGGTCGAGAAGTAGTTGCACCATATCTAACCACTGGTGTTGTGATCGCATGCGAGAACAGCCCAGAAAGCGTGACGATATCTGGAGACTCGGACAAGCTCCAAGAAGTGATGGCTGCTTTGAAAGAAGCCAAGCCAGAGGCTTTTGTCCGCCTTCTCAGAGTGGAAAAAGCGTACCATTCTCGTAAGTTGCTTCATAACATTCCATTGACAACCTACTGATAGTATTAGATCATATGAAAGCGTACGGAGAAGAGTACCAAGCACTTCTACAGGACAAAATCGCTAGTCGTCAGCCCACGATCCCGATGATGTCCAGTGTCACCGGGAAGCCAATCACCCAAGTTGGCAAACTCGACGCAGAATACTGGAGGTCCAATCTGGAATCCCCAGTTCTCTTCCACACGGCAGTGAACAACATCCTAAATCCCAGCATGCAACGAAGTGTGTTTCTAGAAATCGGACCACACGCCGCATTAGCAGGTCCATTACGACAAATCTTCAAAACTTCGAGTGTGAACCCAAACTACGTCCCCACACTTCAAAGAAATGCCAATGCCACAAAAAGTCTTCTATCGGCGATTGGTCATCTTCACTGCCACTGCTACGAAGTCGATTTCTTGGGTACTAACCCAAGCAGAAACGTTCTTACGAATCTCCCATCTTACGCATGGCATTACGAGGGCAAATATTGGAAAGAAAGTCGTATTTCCAAAGCTTACCGTATGAAAGAGTTTCCTCATCACGATACGCTTGGAAGTCGAGTCGCTATGGCTAATGAGTTCACTCCCACTTGGCGAAATATTATCAGTCTCGACAATGTCCCTTGGATTGAGGATCACAAACTCCATACTGATATTGTATTCCCCGGTGCTGGTTACATTGCCACAGTTGGGGAAGCGATCCGTCAACTTACCGGGCTAGAAGACTATACCGTGAGAAATGTTACTATCAGTGCTGTAGGTTGACTGATAACCCCTCTATATCGATGTTTACTAATATCTAACCACTGAAGGCCATGGTTTTCCCCGAATCAAGAGAATTGGAGATGATGACTTACCTCTCCCCAAGCCGAGTCACTGTCAGCTTAGACTCCGTATGGCACGACTTTACAATCTCATCTTACAGCGGCACCTCATGGACAAAGCACTGTATCGGTCAAGTAAGAGGCGGTTCCGAAACAGAAGTTGCAACCCACGCCGAAATTCCAGATCTACCAAGAAAAGTACCAAGTCCAAGGTGGTACCAAACAATGTCCAATGTCGGCCTCAATTACAGCGGCAGCTTCGTCGGCTTGAAACAAATCTCTGCGGCAGTTGATGGAAATATCGCTGCTGCCAGCGTCATCGACGAGTGCAAAGTCACGGAATCCCATTATGCCCTCCATCCAGCAACCATTGATCTGTGTATTCAGTTATTCAGTGTGGCGCTTGCGAAAGGCCAAACACGTGTTTTCGATCACCTCTGTATACCAACTTACATCGAGGAATTATACATTCGACCCAGCACCAAGGAAATGCGTCTACAAGCTCAAACAACTTCCAAGCAAAACGTGATTACCGGTAATGCACATGGAATCGTAGATGGCGAGACCATTCTTGAACTCAAAGGTTTGAGACTTTCTCCTGTGGAAGGAGAAGCGAACCCCGATGCCGATCCGCACGCGGGAGTCGAGCTCGTATGGAAACCCGATATCGATTTCTTGGACGACAAAAACTTGATAAAGGTTTCCAAAAGCATCCGAGATGTCCATGTTCTTATTGAGAAACTGGCTGTATTGTGCATTCTCGAGACCAGCGCTCAGCTTACTGGTGCCAACTGCAGGCCTGAGGATGAATGCTTCATCAAATTCGCGACGTGGGTTGAAGAACAGAAATTGCGCATTCTTAGCGGTGATTACCCATTGGTTCCTGATATTGCTGAACTGTCGACTATTGACGAGGGGGCTCGAATGATTATGATTCGCAGCATCTACGAGGAAACACAGAAAACCGACGGAGCAGCAGTTGGCGAAGCCTTGCTCCGAACACTTGAGAACTTTGAGAAGATTCTTAGTGGCACAGTTGATACCAAAGATTTACTTCTCGAAGAAGACATCTTCACACGAGCATATGGATTTGCTGGCAACTTTGATCACAAAGAGTTCTTTGCCCTTTTAACACATAAAAAACCACACTTGAACATTCTCGAAATCGGGGCTGGAACTGGAATCGCTACCGAGACAATCCTGAGAAATCTGGAATCGGAATATGGCGAGCGTTTGTATCGCAAGTACACATACACAGACACCTCAGCAGATTCATTTGGTACGGCAAAGAACAAGTTCCAGAGTTATGCAGGTATAGATTATGCCGTTCTTGACATTAGCAAAGATCCGATTGAGCAGGGATTTGAGGCCAACGCCTATGATCTGATTATTGCTAGCAATGTAAGTGTACCCGTTTGCTTTTTTAAACTACTTACTAATGATGAATGAAGGCCATTCATACTACCCCAAGTATCGGAGAGTCTCTTACCAACATCCATAAATTACTCAATCCACATGGTCGTTTGTTCATGCAGGAACTTTGCCCAGGTAAGTCACCCATGCTAATTTCTTGACTGACGGCTAAAACGGAATGCGCAGAAACAAAATGGATCAACTATATAATGGTAAGCTACTTTTCTCTGGGCTATAGCCGATCACTAACATATTCTCAAGGGCCTATCTGCAAGTTGGTGGTTAAACGAAACCAAAAACCGAATTGGAGAACCTTTCATCTCATCAAAACAATGGGACGAAGAACTACGAAAGGCCGGATTCTCCGGGGCTGAGACTGTAGTCCATAACGACGAGAAACCATACCAAATCATCGCGAACATCATAGCACGTCCCGTCGTCACCGCCTCCATCACCAAGAAAGTAACACTTCTCTACGTCGACGCCATCGGATCTGAATTACGAGAATTAGAATCAGCCCTTATTTCAAATGGCTACGAAGTTACAATCTGCCAGTTTCCCCAAGCACCACCACCAGGTCAAGACATCATATCCTTGATAGACCTCGAAAGACCATTCTTCACCGACATCTCCTCAGACCGATTTTCCCAATTCCTAGAGTTCACAGCATTAGTAGAGAGTCTTCAAGTGGGAGTTCTATGGGTCACCAAAGCATCGCAGATGCATTGCGTCGACCCATCGTATGCTCCAGTCATCGGGATGGCAAGGACGATCCGATCCGAAGTTGGAACCGCTTTCGCAACGCTGGAAATTGATTCTGTTGACTCTAAAACTTGGAAACCTCTATGCCAAGTATATGAGAAATTCCAACGTCGGACAAAGGACGAGGAAGTCGATTGCGATTCCGAATTCGCGTTATCGGAGGGGATCATCTATACCAGTCGCTTCCACTGGCTCTCCGTCTCAAAAGAACTCGCTCAAACCGCAGTCTCCGAGATCCCCAAGATCTTAGAAATAGAGAAGAAAGGACAACTTTCAACTCTCCACTGGCTCCATGTTCCGAACCGGGAACTAGCTCCAGACGAAGTCCAAGTCGAATGCCGCGCCGTCGGCATGAACTTCAAAGACGTCCTCATCGCCATGGGGATCGTCGAGGGACAACTGGCAGACAGCAGTGGTCTCGGTTGTGAATGCGCAGGCGTCATCTCCAAGGTGGGAAGCGCATGTAAGACTTTGACACCGGGGGATAGAGTCATGCTCTTCACACCCGGAGCACTTGCCACGAGTCTTGTGCTAAGGGAAGAGCTTTGCGCCAAGATTCCAGATAGTCTCAGTTTCGAGGACGCGGCGACGATACCTTGTGTCTATGGTACCGTCATCCATTCCCTCGTGAATCTCGGGAGACTCGAGAAAGGTCAATCGGTCCTCATCCACTCGGCAACTGGGGGTGTTGGTATATCCGCCATCCACATCTGCAAGTATTTCGGAGCAGTGATTTACGTCTCCGTCGGGACAGAGGAAAAAGCCAAATACCTCATGGATACATTCGATATCCCCCGTACCCACATCTTCAACTCCCGAGACTCATCATTCATCACGGGCGTAATGCGAGAAACCAACGGTCGAGGCGTAGACCTAGTTCTCAACTCTCTCTCTGGCGATCTGCTCCACACATCCTGGAAATGCGTCGCTGCATACGGCAAAATGCTTGAGATAGGCAAACGAGATTTCATCGGAAGAGGAAAACTCACCATGGATCTCTTCGAAGCGAATCGCTCCTTTTTCGGGATCGATACCCAGAAACTTTGCGTCGAGAAACCTGAGATGATTGGAAAACTGCTCGAGCAGGGGTTGGATCTATATGAGAAGGGAGGACTCAAGCCTCTTCGTCCTATCACGTACTTTGATGCTACGCAAGTGGAGGAAGCTTTCAGATTTATGCAGCGAGGAGAACATATGGGGAAGATTGTGGTCAAGATGCCGATTGATAAAAGCATTTTACCGGCGGTTCCCATGCCCAAGGATCTGATTCTTCGACCTGATGCCTCTTACCTCTTGGTTGGTGGTTTAGGAGGACTTGGACAGGCTGTGTCAACTTGGATGGTTGAAAATGGTGCCAAGAACCTCATCTACCTTTCCCGAAGTGCTGGTAAAACCGAGAGAGATCAACTCTTCATCAAAGAGCTCGAAGCGTATGGATGTTCGGTACAAACATTTGCCGGGAGCGTCTCTGAACTTAGTGATGTCAAAAACGTAGTCAAGAACGCAACAATGCCCATCGCAGGCGTCATGCAAATGTCCATGGTCTTGCGAGTAAGTAACAAAACCCACTCTCCATCAAAACCCTCACTAACAACCCCAGGACGGCGCATTCTCTCAAATGTCCTTCGAAGACTGGCAAACAGTCACATCCCCCAAAGTCCAAGGAACATGGAACCTCCACCAAGCCCTCGGCTCCCTCGACTTCCTCATCCTATTCAGCTCCATCTCCGGTCTAGTCGGCCAAATAGGCCAAGCCAACTACGCCGCCGCCAACACCTTCCTCGACGCCTTCGTCCAATACCGACACACACTCCACCTCCCCGCCTCAGTCCTCGACATCGGCGCCGTCTTCGACGTCGGCTACGTCTCGGAAAACAAGATGGTGCTCGAAACCTTCCTCAGCTCCGGGGTCTACGGCCTCAAAGAGAAGCACCTCCTCGACTCCCTCCATCTAATGATCACCCGCTCCAGCCCTTCCAAAACCACACAACCGAGTTTCTGCAACCACAGCCAAGTAGGCATCGGGTTCCGCTCCACAAAATCCATCACCGACCCCCAGAATCGCAATATCTGGAAGCGCGATCCGCGAATGAGCATCTACCGCAACCTCGAGACCATTTCCGACGTGGCCGTGACATCAAGCAGTAGCGCCCTCACCCAATTCCTCAGCAACGCCCGGATGACGCCTTCAATCCTGGATCAAAGAGAGAGCATGGTGTTTCTAGCTCGAGAGATCGGACTGCGATTATTTGGATTCCTGATGCGGTCGGAGGATGAATTGGATATTAGTATGAGTTTGACGGCCGTCGGATTGGATAGTCTGGTCGCGATTGAGATGCGGAACTGGTGGAGGCAGAATTTGGGGTTCGATGTTACGGTGTTGGAGATTTTGGCGGCGGATAGTATTGAGCAGCTGGGGGAGTTGGCTGCGGGGAGACTGAAGGCCAAGTACGATCCGAGTGATGTTTGAATGAGTTTTCGGATTGGAATATGGAGTGTATTTGTATTGCGCTAGAGTTTAGACCTTGTAATCTTTTCTGTAGATATAAAAATAAGCACATCCCACGAACGTATACAGCACCCTACAGGCCTTTTTTGTTGACGTCTTATCAAGCCTGGATACCAGACTTCTCATCGTACTTGCAGCGAAACAATACGAGGAGGCAGTATTAAAGCCGTTGTCTCGTTTTACACGCACATAAACTACCTAGTTCCCAAAGTGAAATCCAAAGTGAAACTCTTGGAGAACTTATACTCCTGAATGGCCTGTTCTCATTTCGTCACGGTAGTACCGAATCTGTCGACGTCATCTATTTGGTTAAGCGACTCCAAAGAAGTGAAGAAAGCTTCAAGATTCGAGACGTTGAGAAATGGAAGGAATGGGCTATGAATGTTAAGCGAACTATTCGCTTGCGTCAGGGAGTAGGACATCATCATTTGAGCAACCTGCCACGGTCAGCGCTGTTTACGAATTGTACTAGGAATCCTCAAGCAAATTTGTAAGTATTGTCGCTTGCGCAGTAAGAAGACGCACTGACTATTACACCCTGACTGAGCATCTGTCCACGCACCTCCAACAAGATTCACAAGCAAAATCACATAGACAATAAAACCCAATGATGAGGTGGCCGAAATTTTCTCATTACGCATACCCTGATCGAGGGCCAAGTCCGAAATCGTCCACTAGGGACAAATTCCCCTCATCCACAACCATCAAGATCATGAACACAACTACAGCTAAAGCTTCCCCATGCATCCCAACAGAAACTCAAAACCCAACCAAAGAGAGTGGCGCGAGCAGGTCACCCGACCTTGTGGTAGATCCTGATACTTCAAAGCAAACAAACACCATCGAGGCATTCTTTTTTCCCACGAAGCCCAAGATCCAAAAATGACCTATCAAAAAATTTCAAATCGCATTTCCTTTCCATTTCCGTGATATCAAAAACAGCAAAGCAGGGGGTATTAGAAAAAAGAGTAGAGGATGATGAAAGTTATCCCGTCATCGGAAGGCGGCCAACCTCGTTTGATAGAAGTGAAATTTGGTTGAGAGCAAATTCCATAAATGGTCCAATCTGATGGAGATGAGCTGTCGTCCTCGAAATTCAAATTCGCTTAACTCCGAGCCAAGTACCTCACGCAGAATAGTGCAACCAGTTTAGATGGTTTGTGGGGTACGAGCATTGCTTGAAAAGTTAGCATGGTTCGAAGGGTTGAGTATAGCAAAAGAAGATCTTGTTCACGAAATCGGCTTACCCCATATCCACAATATCGTCAACATGGTTGCAAAGAGCTACGAATAGGTCAAAGAAAAGTTTACCGCCACTCTCCATTTCTGTCTGCATGGTTCCGCTCCTCTTAAATGTCTTGCGACATCTGATAATCAAGGCAAGATAATGAGCGCGCAATCGCGAGTCCGAGTCCGGCGTGTTGTCATAGGCATATCGTGCACTGCGAAGGATGGTCGCAACCTCGATTCCACTCTGTAGACCTTGCTTGCGAAGCGAAAGTCGTTTGAGCTCCTCGAGACCGTACTTCTCCGCCGCACAATATATGACTGTATCTCGTAAGAGATACTCTCCCACGCTGGAGATGTATGTTGTCGCCTCGACTGATCCGCGACCACCTGGGTTTTCTGGGTTGGGGGACTTCTCGACATCCTCGAGTTCCCAAGAGTTCCTACGCTTGTTGTGCACCAAGCGGGGGTAGTAGTCGCCCTTGTATAGGTACTCGAGTATGCACGAGAAGATTTCTGGTTCTTCGTCGGGGAGATCGATCCTCATGCTCTGCGAATCACGAATGGGTCCTCGCAAGGCCGTTACGAAAAACGGCGAGACTGAGAGAACGTCCTCGTGAGCCGCAAAGAGTCGTCCGTCCTTGCCTACTGTGAAGGTCACAATCCGCGAGGTGAGAGAGCTGTTTCAGACACTGGTTAGTCACTGTTTCCAGCCACCTGAATTCCGTTTGCACGCCCCGATTAGGCAGGGCTGGGCGACATACCTCGAGACGGGCGAGCTCTCAAAGGACTTCTTCAATTTCGCCAACTTCGCATCTCGATCCCTAGAGGACTTCTTCAACTTCGTCGCCTTTTCCACGCGGTCATTGGTCCTGAACGAGCGCTTAAACATGGCGGCGGTGTGGTGGTGATTGACGTTGAGAGCGGTTCTGATTGGGATGGAGGGGGGTGTGTAGATGTGAATGAGCGACGGAAAGAGCGTGAGGGGTCGTGAGAAAGTGGGAGAGAGAGAGAGAGAATTGACGCACAAGAATGATTGACTGGGCCCTGGCAGATATCTCTAGATATTCAAAGAAAGACTAGAGAGTATCGTGGTGATTTTGCGACCCTTGAGTGTGGTGGAGAGGAGAGGAAAAGAGAAGATGGTCGCAAGCCGCCGAATAAGTATTGCAGCCCCCCCCGGCACCCAGCCGCTGCGCTGCACTGCGCTGGGCGATGGTCGATCACGTGCATATTCTGACTGGAGGCTGCATCGTGAAGTGTCGAATCACCATCAACAATATGGGAAAAGTGCTGGATTGGGCTGAGGAGGCAACGGTTGATTCGCTGTCTGGATAACAACCTTGGTTTTCCTAGTGACAGGCATCAACCGAGTGACGCATCGCTGGGAGTCAACAGGGGACAGCTCCGCTTTACTTTTTTTCTCGATAAAAGCAGCATCGACGGTCATGTAAACAACTGAATCTTTAGTATTCGACTTGCAATTGGAAAAGATGTATTAAAACCCTCATTCTGTTTCTAAAATGAAGTCTGTCGTTTCCATAGCGTCAGCCATCACCTAATTAATTGGCATTCTAGCGATTTGGATACGCTTTCTCAAGACAAACAACTATTTACTTCCACAGACAAACCACTGCCGCTTTTCCAATCCCCAAAAGAACTTCAAAAGAGCCGCAGGGGGCGGGGCTTTTCGGGGGGTCCCTCTCCACGAAAACCGGGTTCAAGCTTCTTTCTCCACACTCAAAATCTATCAAGCTTTGGCCATTTTCTTCTCATCAACTCACGACATCACAAATTCCATCAGAGCGTCATTTCTAGAAACATAAAAAAGAACATTCCAAGAAATTAGTCACGTGACCCGCCAGGAAGTAAACAATGGAAAGAACCCCCCTTTTCCCACCCAATAAGCGAGCAAGCGAAAGCACCAATGGACTACCAGCTCCCTCACATCTTATGAAAAACAACCCTTCCAAAATGGACGCCAAAGACATGCGTCCTCTTTCAACCTTTCTTCAAAACCCCCTCACGAATCAAAAAATCGCCCCAAACCCACGCACCCCCCTCGCTTCCATCCCATAAACCACCATCCGCGTAACCTCCCTATTAGAAACCACACACACAACCTCACACTTACTCTCAACCCTCAACCTCCAACAACCAGCCAACATATCCGGCCGTCCCATCGTCCTCGTATCATGGATCACCGCCTCCCCAGGGATCCGCATCCAAAATCGCGTCGTGGATTTCCCGTCCAAAAGTCTGAAGTGGATTTGGTATACTCCAAAACACTCGCAGTGTGATATGACGTTTCTTAGAGGTTGGCTGGAGTTTACAGGTGCTTGCACAGCGGTAGAGGAATAGGAGACAGGGACCGATTCCCGAGCCAGTTGCGACGAGGAGGATGGATATGAAGAGCGGGACGATGCAGAGGAGTGCGCAGGTTGGGATGCCGCGGGTGTAGAGATTCGTGGGGGGGTGGGTGATTTGACGGTTCGTCCAGTCTCCTGCGTTGGAGACGACGAGGGAGAATCCCTTTCCGTTGGTGTGGGTGAATTCGTTGGGTGCCGCTGGTGGTGTAGGAGACGCTGCTTTGGAGATCGTGGCAAATGCGTGCCATTCTAGAAGTGGGCGACTGGAGATCCTGACTGCTGTCCCTGGGGATGGTGTGGTGTAGTCGAAATGAAGCCGTACGGCATGGGAAGATAGGACTTCGGATTTGACGGTCACCTTTCGGAGTTTCGTCCATGGGAGGATGATACTCCCTGTCGCCAGAGCAAGTAACCAAATACTCGGTATTCGTGCAAGCAAGTTTCCGAGGCTGCCATCAGAATTTGTTCGAGTATCAGCTACTTGAACAATAATTTGTACCCAAAAAAGCGCTAAAGCCGTCCAGCCAGCGAAACGATGAGTGAGTTCAAAATGATCGTGGTACAAGTATTTGACTCGGAACGTTGGGTGAGCAAGAGCGCATATGGTCAATAACAAAGCATCGAGGATATACGTGACCGTCAAGTCAGCAGGTGACGCTTGTTGGACAGTCGCCAAAACTGTAAACACGAGCAGCCAAGTCACAGAAGCGACCGCGAATCCACTCCGTATGTAAACCCCCAATATGGTATACTTTAGCGCAATTCCTTCGAATCCAAAGAGGTGCTATACCAGTCAGCTTATCAGTTCTCTCTATAAACCTGAAAGGCATGGTCGTAGAATCCCACCAATTCCCCATCCAGGCATCCTCCTCAACGAATAAAGAACACAGTCTAGACTCACCAGAAACAGGTACCGAGCAAGCAACCCCAAAAAGCAAATTAACAACATATTCCTGTCTAAACAGCACACTAGCCGTCAAATTCGCCGCAACAGCCGTAGCAACATACTCCACCCTCCTTATTCTAGACGAACCCCCAATCCCAATCAACGTAGCCAAATTAACGACGATAACAAGCGTGAATAACCTCCGATATAGCGAGAAGATCCTATGCCGAACTGAGTGAAGACTATGGATACCGTTCTTCTCGGGTAGGGAGTAGTTAACTTCCTTGAGGGAAGTGTTATAAGAAGAAGACTCCTCGTCCTTGTCTTTAACTTCCTTTATATTAAATTATATATATACTTATTTAGGTTTTATAATCTTAATAATTTCCCCTAGGAGTTGCTTTTTTTTATCGACGGTAAGTGTTGGGTCCTCAAAGATGCGATGGAGAAGGTCTATAGCGGGTTGATACATAGTCGCTTATTCAGCAAACAAGCAAGTAAGTTCGCCTGGAGAGGAGATCTAGCTTTAAGGATCGGAATACATAATAAGGTGATGCGTATAAATATTTCAAGTAAAATTAAACCGGGGAAGAACCGTCCTTTATTATAGGAGACTTGGAATTTATATAGCCAACTACCAGCCTACATACTCTACATTCACAACGAAGCAATGATTCAACACCGTATCCCAAAAATAACGATAATACTTTATAAGGATATCATGCATAGCTAGCCCTCCTTTCCACAGTTAGCTTGAGCGAATACCCATCTCCCGTAGTCCTCACCTACCTCTATAACTATACTCACCTTAACCCAACAACCTTCAAACCAAACCATCTCAACCCCTCATCTACCCACCCCAACTCCAAGCGCAAGGCCTCCAAATCCAAATCCAAATCCAAACCCCCCAACAAGCCGTCTACATCTCCAAAACCAGTAACCCACCCGCAAATAATAAATCCCACACCAGTCTTTCTCTCCCAACCATCAGTACAAACGCCCCTAGCTATCGCGCCTCAACTCCTTCTTTCGCACCTCCCGCCCATCCCCGCTAAACAAGGATATACTGTAAGCAACACCTACCAAAACCCCATATCTCTCCAAAAAAAAAAACTCGGGATATAACATATTAATAATTCTTCAGCGTAAGAATAAATATCGAAAACATAAATAGGGGCGTAGAATGCTATTTCGATATCCGTGAGTTTAAGATAGTGTAACATTATAGTTTTAGCGTTAGGTTATAGGTGTACTATATATTAGGAGGTTTCTTGGACAATAGTACAGCGTATTCTGCTATATATTCAATTATAGACCGTACTATACATTTACTTATAGTATAGACCCAAAAAAACGACGGGACGGGACTTACATAACGACCCATCCATCCCATGATCCAATCCCTATCCCTCACCTAATAACATAACAAAAAGCCACCATACCCAAACATCCCATCCACTTCACAAGACGACAAGAACCCTTAAAAACAGAAAGCATAGCTGTATAACCTTCCAATCCCAGAAAACCCTCAGGTCAGGTATCTCAAAATTCTATATATATCCGAATTCCACCCAATAAAATCCCCATCCCCATCCTCCCCATACCCTATTCTCCCCATACACTCTCTCATCTCATCCCATCTCATCTCACCTCATCCATCTCATCCCAACTATCTTAACTAAACAACCCCAACACCATCCACTCCGCCTCCCCTCTTCCCCCTCTTCCCCCAAGAAACCCACACAAACCCCCTTCCCCATCCCCCATCCCTCCAGTCCCACCCCACTTTCCTCCGTNCACAATACTCCATACCACTCAAAGTCTCAAAGAACGCCTCAATTCAGGCGGTACCGGAATCTTTCTCCTTAATTAAGGCCTTTGATCGCATCTACAGTCCCCAAGCCGCAAGCCGCAACTTGCTTACGCACTCCCAACTTCCCCTATTAGAATATTTCACAACATTGTACCACTCGCGAAGCGCGAAGCTCCTCACATCAACCTCAACCTCAAAACCCCCCCTCCACCCCTCAAAATAGAACATCACACCCTTTAACACCATCTGTTACGTTTCAAAAACAGTAGAGTAGGGCTGAACGCCAACAAAGGAGACGTGATGAAATCCGAAAGAAAGATATTTTGAGAATCCGCCCTGGCCTGTCGCTTCCGTTAGCCTGTCTACGTTCTCGTTTTATAGCTGCGCAGTTATAGCCATCGTACAAAATTGATATCATTTAATATCATCTGAAAAAGTATTTCTAGACATTATGTGGTTTGTACTTCCAACGTCTATTCGTCCGCTTAATAATCATCAAATCAATATATTACATCCCGACTCTTTAGAAAGATGTTAGGGTGTTGGTGGGCGTGATGGAATCCGAAAGAAACATATTTTGAGATTCTGCCCTATCGCTTCCGTTATCCTGTCTACGTTCGTTCTCGTTTCATACCTGCGCAGTTACAGCTATCTTATAAAATTAATATTATTTAACATCATCTAAAAAGCATTTTTCGACATTATGTAGTAGCCCTCATGATTCAGCCTCTGGCTCGAGCTTGGTAATACGTGCGTATCAATACTATGCTTGAGTTGGCACGATAATTGCTGCTAAACGTTCAAGTCTTTCATCTCAAGAAAAGGTTTACACTTGGACCTTGATCAATCACTTGTGCACATTTCGGCTGAAATTCAAGAAAGAATCGAATGACTGACATTGATAATACTGAATGCAGGTTACAAATACAGTGCATAACGATAATAAGAGCCCCAAGCCATTTCTCAAAACACAATCTTCTTCACTGAAACCATAACCACCCAGCAATAAACGAAGATATCAATCCCACGTATCTTCTCAGTCGACCACGACTGCTCCAATGCCTTTGATTACACGACAAAGGCACCCGTAGGCGAACAACTTGGAGCACAGTCACCCCTTATTGAGGGAGAGAAGTGTATCCGTAGCTCTTTTGCTCAGACTGCGTGGTGAGCTTCTCACGGAAAGACGTGAGGCCGTAGACGAAGACGAATGCTAGTACCGTTAGTAAAAGTTGAATGTACACGCGAAATCTCAATTGGCTCACCAGAGTTGGCCGAGGCGATGAAAGCCATGACGGCAGCGGAAGCATCATCCCATCCAACCTTGTTGTGATCGAAGAAGTAGTAGGCGAATTTACCAGTGGCGGCATATCCGGTATACGACCAACCGACGTAGGCCGAAGACAAGAATGTGATACCGAAAATGTGAGCCCAGACGGACTGCTCGAGTTAGCTTTCATCTCTGATGAGAACAAGGTATACTTACGTCGGCACGCTTGATGCTGCTGAAGAAGAAGACCTCAATCAAGGCAATGGCGGAGTTGACGGCGAACTTGTTGAAAACAAAGAATTTGACCAACCATCCGTGACCGAATACCTCACCAGCTGTGAAGCAAGTCAGAAAACCAAATTTATCTAACCAGAGGCGTGGAACCTACCAGGAACCTGAGTGTGATTTCGTGGATACAAAACAGACCATTGGATCAGTGTAACGACATGTGGGAAACTGTGCACAGCATAGTAGAAGACGCTGAACCATACACGATTGTTGCCGCAGGTGGAGTTGTTGCGTTGACGTGGGGGCGAGAAGAACTTCTGCATCAGAGTGGAGGCTGATCGCTCTTGGCTACCGTGGTGAGGATAATGGAGGTGCATGAAAGTCCAGCTCTGCCTCTAACGTTAGCAAGCTGCCCAACGAAGGGAGGAATCGAAAGAGGCAGAAATCACTTACAAATGCCATCCAGTGGTATAGAACCTGCAAGAAGTAGGCAATGTTGCCGAAATCAAAGACAGACAACCAACCACGCTTTTGTTGATTGTGCTCAAAGTCCTGGACCATGACAAAGCTGAAGCTCAAGTAGACGGCTGTAACGAAACGGAGAGCGAGCAACGACTTCTGGTCAATGCTGATCCATGGGGAATGGCACACACGGAGAAAGATGGGCTGGTACGACGAGATGGTTAGCAGACGATACTGATGTGGATATCGATGTCATGACCAGCAGGAGAGAAGAGCAAGACGGAGAGGCTTACATGATCATTGTTCTTGCGGTCTTTTGGAAGGAGAGCAGTGGAGGAAGACATGTTGAGAGGAAGGGAAGGGATTGAGAAAGAAGAGAAGTGGTGTTGGTAGTAGTTTGTAGGAAAGCGAACTGGAACTGTGAAGCCAAAACGGGCGCGATTGGATGCTGATGCGTCGAGACGAGCAAGTGATGAGTTGGAGAATGAGCACGAGAGAATCTTGAAGCCGAGATGGCGATGGCAATGTACACAGAACAGGAGGAAAGCTGTTGTTGTAGAAGAGAGGAGAGAAATGAGAGAAAGTTGGGCGAAGGGAGAAGAAGTACCTGGATACCAAGATCTGCACTAAGAACCGGAGGAAAGGGCTGTTCTGGAAATCTAAACACCGCTCTTGCCTTGAAGAGGACTACTCGATGCAGGTAGCAGGTACAGAATGCTATTGGCACTTGTACGGAAGGAGCAACTAAGCGAGCATCCCTTCAACACTCTACCTAGCCGAGTGTCACCACATGCTCTCGAGCGTAGCGAATCCACGGCAGTGGCCCCTGGAGAACCAGCGTTGCGTCACCTATGGCACCTGCACCCTCAAAGTCTTGCAAAACACTCTTTCCCTGAGTTCCCCAACACCTCTTGGTGACGCTCCGCTGGCTCAGAGTCCAAACTCTTTACCCAAAAAGAAAACCAGGAATCCTCAGGTACTACCAAAAGGGCTCAGCCCGGAATCGCTACGCTCTGTTTATGCAGACTTGGGCGCCGATACGATATTATCGAAAGAATCGCGATATATATCGCGATATATCGCCGATATATTATTCGACGATATAATAATCGCTAGATTAAAAAGGTCGATTATCGATATTATATTGCGTTTTATATTTAAAATTAGTATATTTTAGGGTAGTTTTAGGGGTAATTTCAAGGTAAACTTAGTTATATTTTAAGTAAAAGTATAATTTTTATATAATATAAACAATAATAAAAGACGTCTAAATAATAAAATAATAACTCTATTCTACGCTAGCGCTTAATTATACTACCTTCCTTATTAATTTCTATATTAATTTTATTGTTACTATTATATATAATACCCTAACTCTATAAGTATAATATATATTATATATTCTTACTACTAATTAGACCCCTTTTTCGAGAGATTAAATTGCCGGCCTTACTAAAAACTCGTTCCGAAGGAGTACTTGTAGTAGGAATAGCTAAATAATTAAGAGCTATTTAAGTAATTATTAGGAAGTCTACCTGCTTAGAATATAGGAAACGCTATATATTATCCGGGGACAAGTCTAATAGTATTATACCTTTAGCTAGCTATCTATTAACCTTGTCCTTTAATATCGAATAGATAGGTAAATCGCTAGATTTAAAGCTAAAAAAAGGGTTAATTTATACTTGTTCGTCCTTATCTACTTCTAATTCTAACAAGTTAGAATTATCTTATTAAGCTTAAATTATACCCTAAAGAATAAGCCGATCGTTATATTTAGCTAGGTTATTAGTATAAGTTTTATACTATTTATAGATATAAATAAAGTAAGCTTTTACTTTCTTATAATCTAGCGTATTTATACTACCTACTACCTTATAGAGGTATTCTAAAACTCGAACCTTATACTATAGGTTATAAATAATCGCTATAGACGCTTACTATATTACTATATACTTGTTATAGTACTTGTTTATCTTTTCTATAGTAGCTTTTATAGTAACTTTAATAATAGATTACTTATTATCTACTACTTAGATATTAAGTTATTACTAGATAAGGAGATATTTTAATATTATATTATAAAGTATAGGATACTTTTCTACTTATAGTTTAATAGTTAAACGTTAAAAGAGATTAAAAAAGATAGATATCTCTCTAAGAGTTTTCTAGTCTAAATCGTCTAGAGTTTTATATAGCTTTATAGATTTATTTTACTCTTATTTATATAGGATAGACTTAATTACTAGTACTATCTTTAGAGCCGCGGTTAGTATACGGTCGGTAGAATTCTATCTTATAAGTATATTAAATACTAGCTTAAGAAACTTAATCTTCTTACGTTTATATACGTACTTTAATTTATATTATAGAACCTTTTATATCTTAAAAATAAGGTAAAGATAGTAGAGCTTATAGAAGGCGTCGAGTTCCTCGAGGGTACTACTAGAGAGAAGTAGTTATAGAGATATAGCGTTATATAGTAGAATATATTCGGAGCTATATTACTAAGGTACTACTTTAATAGCCTCTAAGGCTTATAAAGTTATTAGTAAAATACTAAGAAATATATAATTTTCAAAGGATCTTTTATAGTAACTAACTAGCTTAAACTCTAATATTAAAAATATACGTAATATAGTATTAATTACTATTTTTATAATTATATTTAAGTATATATTATAATTACTTGCCCTCTAGAAGTATATCCTATTAATCTTTAACTATAGCTTTAAACTTGTTTAGTATACTATTATTTAGTAACGTATTATCCTAGGTAATTAAAAGAATTAATTACGTAATTTTAAAGCGGTTTATAACCTTTAAAAGCTTAGCTATAAGAGCGCTACTACTATATAAGGGATCTATTATTTTAATAATATTAAGAAGGGTAGATTTAAGAGAGAAATCGTTATTTAACTAATATACTATAATCGTAATATAATCGAGTTTATTATTTCTAGACTATCTATTAGTTATTAGGGATATATAACTATTAGTACGAGAGATATTCGTAAATAATAGTATAAAACAGTAGTAATAAAAGCATATAAAAGTTAGTATAATAGTTAATTAATTAATACTATAGAAAGGACGAGTACTAGCTATATATACTCGTATATACTAAGCTTTATAATCCACGTNATAACACTAGGAGTACTTTATAAAGTAATAAAATAGCCGAAAGATAGTAAATAACAAAGTATAGAACTAACTTTATAAAATATATATAAAACAATAGTAAAATAATATATTACTAGTTCCTTTTTACCTATCTAACTCTATTAATCTCGATATAATTAGTATTAATTAATTTCTTTAGGGCGCTATTTAACTTCGATTTAGTTATCGAATTAGACGGATTATCCTTCCCTTCTATTAAGGAGATATTATTAATATCCTTAGATTCGAATACGTTATATAGGTATATTACGTTAATTATTAGCCTCTTCTCCTTAGTAGTTCCTAATTTAGTAATATAATCGAATATAGACTTTAAATTAGTATAAATTTTAAGTAGTATATACTGTCCGAGGTACTATATTAAGGTAGTTTTAACGTAAATAGCTATATCGTATCCCTAGCTTAAAGCGTATAATTCTAATACTAGTATACTTTAGGTAACTCTCTTATACTTAGACGAGTTCTAGTATAAAATATTAGTATATCTAGTACAATCTATTAGTACTAGTACTAATCTAAGCTAGGACGTTATATCCGAGTTATTTATAAAGGATCCGTTAGTAAAGTATACTAGTTTTAAGGTACTAGGTTATAAAGCTATAAACTTTAGTCCCTAGTCTTTATAATCGATTTACTACTATAATCGCTTATTTAGTTAATCTACGTTTCCTATATTTAGATTTATAATCTATATAGCAAAGGATAAATCGTATACCGCCTCTAGTTAGTATACGCTCGATATATAGGCTCCTAGGGCTCGGAGTACCTTATACTTATAGGGGCTTATTATAAGCTATAATCGATCTTTTGTTTTATCCTTTTATATAAGAATAATCGATCTATCTTATTAGAGCGTAATATAGCTTCTATTAAAGTCTATAGGTTATTATACTATAAGGGCCTTGCGCGGCTTCGATTTTAGTAGTAGATTTATAGTAGTAAATTCTACTTCTTTACGTTTAGCGAATAGAGTATTTACTAGTATTAAAGAGTTGTTTATTTATAATCCTACTATTCTAAAGGCACCTATTATATCTAATTCGTTTATAAAGAAGAGGTATTAATCGTAAGTCGATAATTATATATATAATTACTTAGTATAGTATTTTAAATAGCGGGCGTACTAAAATGTACTCGCTTCTAGTATATTATACTATAGCTATTTTACCTTAAGTATTTTACCCTCCTATTATAAAATAGGTAGATTAATAGGAGGATATACGTAAAATTAGCGTACTAATCGTTTACCTATATAGAGATACGCTTATTATACGTTATAGCTATATAAGGGTAGTTTGAAAAGTGTTATAATAGTTAATATTAGCCTCTAGCTTATACGTTAAATTATAGGTAATTATGTTATTATAGAGTGTTTCTCTTTATTACCCTAGGCTTATATAATAAGCCTTAATTTATCCTATTGTTTTACTATACTTTTATCCTTTATATTATAAACGAATTTAGAACCGAATATTATTATATTTAGTAGTACTTTAAAGGGATCTATTAGATCGAAAGACTTAAGCTTTTTAAAACCTTTAATCTCTTTAAGGTCTACGACACTTAATTTATTATTAGGAGTTCGAGGTTCGAAAGTAATAAAAGTTTCGGCTATAAGTAGGTACTTCCTAGGGCGGCCTCTAGGTTGTTTACCGGTAGCTTCCGGTTAATACTTTATAGTTATAAATAATTATACTATAGTACTAGCGGAATTTAGTAGTAGTTTAATAGGTTTTACTATAGTAGTAGAGCTCTTATTAGTAGTATATAGCCTTAAGAGCCTTATAGGAGGTAGTTTGTTACTTAGTTTAGAGGGGTTAATAATACTAAAAGTCTCTTTATTAGTACCTTTTAGGTCTACCTTTTCTTTATAATATAGACGAACTACTATAGTTTAGAAAGGAGTATTCCTATTTAGACTTAGTAGCTTAATAATTATATTTTCTCCTTCTACTTTTATAAGTAGATATAGGCCTATCTAGCTACCCTTTTCGCGCTATATACGTATAGGGTATAAAAGTAGTAGATCTTTTAGGTATAAGGTAATTAGCCTATTTCGACTAGCTAATACTTATTATACCTAGTATTTTACGTAATAGCGCCTTACTTCTTTTATCGCCTTTTACTAGGTAATAGCCCTTTAAATTATATCTATACTAGGGGCGTTATTATTCGATATCCTAGTATAAGTACTATATACTAGTAGGGTAGGGACAAGTCCCGAGGGTTTAGCTATATCGTTTATAGCTTTAAAGGCTATCCTAAGTCTTATTTGTCTATTAATTATAGGAGCTTCGTTCGATATAATATTAAAGGCTCGCCGTATAGGTTCGTAGTAGTGTTCTACTTGTTCGATTAAATTATATACCTCTATAAGAACTAAATTAATAGTTACGTCTATTATTTTAGCGTATATTCGGAACTCTCTACTAGCGAGTTATATACCCTAGTCTATAGTAATTATATCTAGTAGTCCTAGGTACGTATAAATCTACTCTCTTAGTATAAGCTCCTATATTATTTTAGCCTCGATATTTATAAGCTAATCGCCGGCTTAATAATTAGTAGCCTCGTTAACTAAATAGCCTACCGGCTTATTCTTAATATAGAAGATATTAAAGTAGACGTTAAAGTTAAATTTATAATTATTATAGATTATAAATTTAAATTAACTAGGTGACTTTTAGTATATTTAGTACTCCTTATAGTAGTTGTTAAGTACTTCTATTACTTTATAAGTAACGTTAGTATACTTAGCTCGCTAGAGTATTTCGTATAGTTTATAGATAGATAGGTATCCGAATCTTTAGTAAAGCCTTCGGAGCTCTAGTTTAGTTAGGAGGGTTTAGTAGTGTTTTCTATATAACTCGTCTATTATTACTTATTAGTTACCCTACTAGATAAAGGGGTAGCTAAAAATATAA
>LT855420.1:85723-115820 GCA_900184765.1 Hymenoscyphus fraxineus
TAAAGCTTTACCCCTATTTATAATAACCTTTTTAGTAAGGTTATTATATATAATTCTTAAGTAATCAAGGTCCTTAATATATATAATAAAAGGTATATCGATACTAGGTAGTATTACTTAAAAGGTTACTATACTAATAGGAGAGTCTACTTTTACTAAACCTATATTATCGGTTTTACTAATACTATATCGAATATTAGACTATCTAGCTATAGATCTATCTAATTTAGTAGCTAGGAACAAGGATTTATATATAAGAAACTAGGTATATCTAATAAATAATATACCTACAGCTCCTATATCTACTATAATACTAAAGAAGTAGGATTTTAGGTACTAAAGTAGTTCTAAATTTTAACTATAATCTTTTAATAGATCTATAGTATTTTTAGGGTTAATTAAGTATAAAAGAGCTTTATTATAAAGACGATTTATTAGTAATCGAGTAGAATCGTCTTTAAGATTATCTAGGGTTACTATAAAAGTAGTTCCTAGGTTTATATTACGAGTAGTATCTTTATTATAAAGGACTATTTTACTAATATCTAGGTTATTAATCTTATTATAATCCTAGTTATTAAGCTCCTTGTTAATATTAGTAGTATTATTATTATCTATTTTATCTTAGTTTATATCTATTAGGAAAGTCTAGAATTAGTCCCTTAATATACTAGAGTCGTATTTAGCTCTATACGCTCGGTATAAGGCGTTACTTTCTTCTTTAAAGTAATTATAAGGTCTATAACCTAGTTTCTTATAAACGTAATACCTAGAAGTATTTATATATCTATTATTTTATAATAGTTGTCTTATATAAGAACCTTATTAATAGGGCCGTCTATGTAACTTACTTTAGTTTCCGAACTATTAATTTATAAATAAAGTTTCTTCTAAAAATTAACTAGGTAGGTAATTAAGTATAAAATAGGTAGAGGATTAATTATTAGTATATTCCTAGTTTATAATCGAAGTTTAAAGAGTTTAAATAAAACTAGGAACGTTATCTAAGGGGTTATTATATACTATATAGTATACTTCGAAGTCTTAATATCTAATAACTAGGTAGTTAAGGAATATAGGATTACTATAAAACTCTACTATAAGACGTAGTCTAATTATTTCTAACTCCTTTAAATATAGGTTAAAAACCTAGGATAGTTATAGTTTAGAATACTTTACTTTTATAGAATATAAAGTAGTTAAATTCTAGTCTACTAGGCTATTAGTTTAGTAGTTCTTATTCTCGAATCGATCTACTAGTATTTATATAGCCTAGCGAAAAGGTATGTTTAAAGGACAGATACTACTATTATAGTATAAAAGAGCTAGTCCTTTAAGTAGGTAGGGTAGTACTAATAAAAGGGCCTGGTTATTATTATTTAGCCCGGCTATTATATAAACATCTATAAATATCTAGAGTTATTCTCGAAAGTTATCCCCTAGTTCCCTAAATTTTATAGATTCCTTTATTATCTTACTAACGTTTACTAGTTCCCAGCTATATTTATTAGGTAGTCTTAGCTATAAAATAGCTAGGAGGTCCCTAGTAAGCTATATATTCTTTATATTAGGAGTAGTTATATTATAGGCGGCTAGGGCGGCAGTAGTCGAAAGTCTTAGTCTAGCCTAGTTTATATAGAAGTAGCTAGTAGTTAGTCTAGAGGTTATAGTATATAGTTCTCTTAAAACTAGTAGTAGAATACTTATTATATTAGGTTTTACTTTATTATTCTATAGTTCTAGGTATTTATTAAAGTGTTTTATTAGAGTAATAAAGGCGAAAGACTTTAAAGTTATTACTTTTATAGAGTATTTTATTAGATCGTTATATATCTATATATATAGATAGTATCGATTAAGGGTATCCTATATAGTATTATAGTAGGTTATTTAAGTAATTAAATTAGCCTCTAATAAATAAACTCCTTAATTCGAAAGGATATTATATAAGTAGGTTACTAGGTTCCTTTTATATTCCTATAGGTCTTGTTTACTCTATCTTATAAAGTTGTCCTAGAAGGTAGCCTAGAGCTTATTATTATATAACCCTAATAATTCGGTATTATAGTATACTATACGTTTATATAAGTATTATTTATTAGGTATCTTAGCTTATTATTAAACTACTAGAGAGTTAAGTCTAGATATCCTAGGTTATTAGTATATAGGAGTGTTAATTATTAATAGTATTACTAAAGAAGGTAGTATTAATAGTATAGGGGTACTAGGTAGAAAGGCTCCTAGTATTTCTAATACTTCTACTATTATAGGCTAGGATAGTTATAAATCGATTCCGGCTTTTAACCTAGTATTTACTATACTAATAGTATATAGTATTATAGCTAGGCTACCTAGCTTAATTACTAAGAGGATATGTCGGTAGACGCGGTTTAGCCTTAATATATATTATATAGCTACTATAATTATTCGATTAGTAATTAAAGGAGTAGGATTTAAAGGTAATACTCGAAAGGACTATTAAAATTAAAATAGTATAATTTATAATTCTAATCCTCTTAAACTATTAAAGTATTATTATTAAGGTTCTTTGGTCCTAGTTTAAGGTTTTAGTAATACTAAAGGTAGATTATATATAGAATAATCTATATACTATTAAATAGCGTTTATAGGAGTAGGATTTAATAGTTAAATAATTATATACTTATTAGAGTTTAGTATTTAAGTGTAATTATTATACTTTAAAAGACTCGAATAGCTTAATTAAGAGGTCGAGTATTAAAGACAATAATATAGGAGATTATTATATACTACTTAAACTTATAGTAGTAATCTCTCTAATCTATACGCGCTTACTAATCAGTATTAGTACAAGAGATATTCGTAAACAATAGTATAAAACAGTAGTAATAAAAGTATATAAAAGTTAGTATAATAGTTAATTAATTAATACTATAGAAAGGACGAGTACTAGCTATATATACTCGTATATACTAAGCTTTATAATCCACGTAATAACTAGTAGATANTAATAACTACCTAAATTAATATAATCCTATAATTTAGCTTTTAGGATTATTTTACTACTTAAATATCTTATAAAGAGATCTTATATTAAAGTCCTTTAAGAGATTTATTATATTTATAAAGAGAGAAAAGATATTAGTATAATTATTTTAAGCTATATAATAATATCGAAAGAGAGGTTATTTTTAATAATAAAATCGAGAAGTAGGGCCCTAAAACGTTTACTATAAGATTAAGAAGATACTAGTATATTAAATATACTCTTTAGTTTATCTTACGCCTCTATATAAACCTTATAAGCCTACTCGAACAAGGGAATAGTTTAGTAGTACTTTTAGTAGTAAGATTTATAATTACTAGTAGACGCGACTATATAAGGGATTTACTTTATATAAGAATACCTAGGCTAAGTATAACGTATCTCTAATTTATTATAATCTTCGTTAATAATATAGTATATATAGAGAGGGTTTAGAAGGCGAAATATAAAGGTATTCGAGGGCTTAATTCGTAGGGTAGGTTTTCGGGCCCGGGGTAGGAGAGTAGGCTTATTAATAGTCGTATCTGCTCGTAGTCTTTTTAGCGACGATTCGCGACCTCTAGGAGGGTTTCTATAAGGGAGGCTAGGCGTTAAATCAAGTAGTAGTATTTTTAGTTAATTTAAGAGCGTTATATAATAATAATAGTAATAATAGTAGTAGTAGTATTATTTATTAAAGTCGAAGGAGCTATATAGAATAGGGCATTCTAATTAGTCCGGGTACAGATTTACAGTTTTTCTACGTCACGTGCGCCGATAATCGATATTTTATCGGTTATCGTCTAAATTCGATATATCGCCGTCAATATATTTACGATACGATAATCGCCGGAGACCCCCCCGATATCATATCGATAATATCGTGCCCAAGTCTGTGTTTATGGCAGGAGTATGAAAGATGAATTGTAAAACATAGGTGGATATGTATAGGTAGATTGAGTATTTCTATCCTTTTTATAGAGAAAGAATTGATCCCACTCTTGCAATTGAAATATTTTCCCAATCTCTATATCAAATTTGACCGATGCAATGAAAATTGGTGGTTGGTGGTTGCAGTTTCCACTGATGCTCTGGAGGCTCTGAGTGGTGGAGTCTGCCCGGAGCCGATCCTCAACGGCCCCGAAGTCGCACCGACCATGTACTGCGAAAGTGCAAGTGTCCTCAATAGCTTCAGGACAGCTCGATGAGTTCGCGACAATCGACTTCTCCAAAGCCATCACCGTCTCCCAAGACCCTCACAAATTCCCGCCATTGATCCAGAAATCGAATACCAAGCTTGCTTTTTCTTCCATTCTCAACGCGCACTTTCAATTAGCTTGTTACTTGGTAGCAGCACTTACAACCACCAGTTTCCCATCTCTCAAAATGTTATCCGCCTTAGGAAATCCACGGCAAGCCGCCGCCCAGATTCTGAATTTCGGATTGATTCTATCGACGGCATTCATGATGTGGAAAGGACTGTCCGTCATCGCCGACTCGCCCTCACCCATTGTTGTCGTTCTCTCAGGGTCCATGGAGCCGGCCTTCCAGCGTGGAGATTTACTCTTCCTATGGAACCGGAATTTGCTCGAGGATACCAAGGTGGGCGAGATTGTGGTGTATAATGTGAAGGGAAAGGATATTCCAATTGTGCATCGATTGGTGCGGAAGTTTGGCACTGGGTGAGTTTGGGCGTTTGTTTCTGTTGAAGCCATGATATGGCTACAAAACCTCATAATTTGATATATCCATTTACTGACTTTTGATTTTTTAGGGAGGGCGCCAAAATACTTACGAAAGGAGACAACAATGTGGCAGATGATACCGAGCTCTATGCCCGAGGACAGGATTACATTGAGAGGAAGGATATTATTGGAAGCGTGGTGGCATACATACCGTTTGTTGGATATGTGACGATTATGTTGAGTGAACACCCATGGATGAAGACTGTCATGCTGGGGATCATGGGATTGGTGGTGGTATTGCAGAGGGAATAGAATGTATCAGTGGAGGCATATCTCAGCACGGCGTTTTGGAAGATTATACCAGGTGGTCACACGGTAATAATCGAAACTTTTCAAATTCGATTGGTGATCGCGAGATGAATCTTTTACAGACGTTGAAGAGTTTCAATTTCAACATACCTAGGTATGTACAGATTCTGGATTCTGCTAGAATACATGTAGTAAAGGGACTCCGAGGAAGCCGTCAGTACTCTTCGGTGGCTTCTTTTGGCTCCCATACAGTATTTGTAGGAGTTTACGTGTAGTTCTGGTTGACCATATCTCTGTCTGGTTTCAGCTTCCTTATGCTTACGCTTCATCCGCCTCTTTTGGAGGGTGTTCACACAGTTCAAATGGGACACTGCCACGACCTCGAGCTTTATGCTGCCCCCACCCCGTCCTCACTCACATCACAGCCTTGCCTCAACACCCCTGCAGCCTCTCATGCAACCCCGCAACCTTAGTCGCCGCCTTCACTACTCTGCTCTACTCCCCATCAGCCTTCGTAGGTACTTGCATTACTTGTACTCGTCCACTACAAAATCACGCCAGTTACGTCTGCTCGTATTTCTGCGTACCCATATCAAGTCAACAGCAGTCACGTACAAAAGTACTTGATACCCGGCACACGACATCTTTACTTTTCTCGCCGACCTCGTTCCTGTGACGTTGTTGTATCGTGTTCTGACAACTACCTCCACAAGCTACATCCAGCCATCATGGCAAGCTCTCAGAAGAGAATCACCAAGGTATATTCTCGGATTCCTCTCTCAAGCATATACAATGCTAATACAATCTCAGGAGTATGCCGAAGTCACCGCAAACCCTCCAGCTGGCATTCATGTCAGCCTGGTAGACGAGTCGAACGTCCACAACTGGAACGTCATCCTAGACGGACCAGAAGGCTCTCCATACGCCGTTCGTTCCCAACCCCACCCAATCCCACACATCCCAAATCCTAACATCCATTCTCTAGGGCGGAAAGTTCACCCTCCTCCTCGTCCTGCCCAGCGACTACCCCTTCAAGCCCCCCAAGATCAACTTCAAGACCCGCATCTGGCACCCCAACGTCACCTTCGACGAGCACGGCAGCATGTGTATCGGGATCCTCAAGCCGGAGGCGTGGAAGCCCTCGAGCAAGATCCTCTCCGTCCTGACCGCCACGCAAAACTTGTTGGTTGAGCCGGTTCCGGATGATGCGGTGGAGAGCAGTGCAGCGGAGAAGTTCAAGAATGATCGTCCGGCTTTTGACAAGGAGGCTAGGGAGTACACGAAGAAGTATGCGAAGTAGATAGACTGCTTGCCTAGTACAGTATCGACTATGGAGACACGAGACGAATTTGTGATATTAGCGGTGGCTTGATCATGGATATCACAAGAATTGCGATGACGGCGAGGAAGACGAAAGCGAGCCAGGATTCGAGTTGGAGAACTTGAACTTGAGAATGCACCATTACGGCGTTATGGGGGAAGTTTAGAAGGAACACATGCATATCATACAGATTTTCTGGACCCCCGGTTATTCGTCTCTTCTGTACCTAGGTATTTTTCTTCGTTACTGGGCATGGATGGGATGAAGAGGCGTGAGAGGGTGGGAGAGATAGCATGGGTTACTGGGGGAAGTTACTGATTAGGCAGCCGCTCAATGAATATCGACGGTTACACAAAGAATCGTATTTCTCTCTTTTCGTCAGTTCTGTAATCTTTTCCTTTTGCGCTCTACTGTAAAAAGGCCTTTGCTCGTTTATTTATCTACTCTACTCTACCTACTACAGTACTTGATTGAGGTTGAGAAACGGCTAAAGCCTCACATCTCGGTTCTATTGCTATGGAAGATCTTAGTGGGTTATTTCCTCGTTGAGGTAGGTGATGGTCATACTGTACCTTGTATCTAGTATTTAGGTAGTAATTAGGTAGGTAGTAAAAGGAAAAAGGAAAAGGAAAAGGAAAAGGAAATATTTACTTGTATTACCTGGGTATGATAGTGATGTTGTGATTTTATGGTGTGATGTGATGTGATGGAGTGGAGGTACTGTGGGGGTACTGTGATTTGTTTATATGACTTAATTGGTGGATGGATGGATGGGTGGATGGATGGATGGAGTGGATTGGATTTTGTTAATGCCAACGAACCAACGAACTAATTCATCGTTCATCCAGCTAGATTACAGAGTAGTCGGTCGGGGTCGGGGTCAGGATATGTAGTGTAGGGTAGGGTAGCGTGGGGTAGGTGGTTTTGTATTTTGGAATACGGAGTAGGTGTGGAATGTTTGTATAATTGCTGTGCTGTATGTAAGTATGTATGGAAGTTCCCGGGGAAAAGGGTAGGCTGGTAGGGTAGCTGAGGGTAGATCGCTGGGGAGGGGGGGTTAGATGATGATCTTCTTTCTTGGGGTACGGTAGGCTAGGCTGGGTGGGAAATGGGGGAGTAAGATGTTAAAGGGGAGTCATTGGAGGCTGTAGTAGGGTGGAAGTAGAAGTAGAGAGATGGAGGAGTGGGATTGGATTAGTGTACGAGTAGTAGTCTTCTAGAAGGTGAGAAAGAATTCTTCCAACATCGGGGTGTGACGTGATGTGATGTGATGATATCGGTACGGGATGTAACCCCGGAACCTCTTTTCCACGAGCCTACCTAGCCTGCCCTTGATGATCTGCGGATCACTTTAGATGGGGGATATTGTTATAATTTCCCTGCTGTAGCTGGGAGATACTGTAATCAGTTTTTTGAATTTTTTTGATTTATAAAGGGGTGAGGAGTGTGTTGTGATTTCTGTGCTTTGGTTTGGGGTTTGGGTTTTATGAAGGGGTGAGGGTGTGTGTTGGTTTGTTTTTGTTTTGTTTTGATTTTGATATTGATGTTTAGGAGGTGGTGTGGATGGGAGACGGTTAGTGGTAACACCAGTTTTTCTACCAGGGTATGAGACCTGTAGGGGTGCGAACTAGGGGATCTACGTACCCGACTTTTGCCCGGGACTATAGTCTGTTCGCCATACTACGGATATACATTTAGACTACGTCCGTAGTTCCTAATAGCTAGAAGAATAATTATTATATATATAAGGTAAAGGTAGAGGTATATGAAAGAAGTCGTATATAAGATTATATATCTTTAAAAGTTATATATAAAAGTATACTTTTAAAGGTATATTAATTATATAATAAATATATAAATAAAATAAAGGTTCTTTAATACTAGGATTTAAACTAGTCTAGATTTAGAATAGCTTAGTACGTAATACGGCTCGACGTATAGCTTAAGTAATATTAACTCCTACTATATTTAATCCTCTTTTTTCCTCTAATAACTATAATAATAAGGTACGTTCTATAATTCCGTCTTTCTCTCTTTATAATTCTTTTAAGTTTAATATATCTTTTAATTAAATAATATAATTAAAGATATAAGAACTTTATTATATAAGCGTATATATAATATATTCTACTAGTATATTAAATATATATTAATCTTAACCTTTAAGCGTATTATTTTATAATTTACTTTACTAATTACCTTACTATTTACTATCTACTATACTATCTATAACTCTAATTTACTTTAAATATACTTATAACCTATAATTTATTTATATTAGTTAAGTTTAAGAAAATTTATTCTCTTTTATTATTTAATTTTACTCCTTACTAAAATCTATATTTAATATATATCTATATTTACTATTTTTACTTTAGATATTTATATATTAATAGTAAAGGTAGATCTATATCTAATATATATCTATTATTTTTAATATTTTTACTTTTAATTTTTAACTATTAATATTTTCTTTCTATATCTAAAGTATATCTAGTTAATTTTATATAGAGTATACTAAATATACTAATAAAGTATATTTATAATACCTTATAAATATTACCTAGACTTAAGCTATTTATAGTATAAGGTTCTAGAGGGTAAGTTTTATCCTTTTATAGTACCTTTAGTATACTAATAAATTATATAGATAGCTTATTAAAAAACTTTAACTATATAGATATTATAATAAGTTTACTTAATCTATTCTATATAGAATATATAATTAATATATAATAGTCTTATAAGACCCGTTATAGTTATATTACTAGTAATAGTTATTACTACTACGAAATTAACTAGTAAGTAAGGTACTATCTTTATATATTTTATATACTAATAAATACTAGGCGTAAGGGTAGATTAGTAGTAGACTTATATATATATATTAAAGTATATTAGATCTATATTAGATAATTATTATATTACTAATATATATTTAGAAGGTCTATTCTAATATAGTAGTTATTTTAGCTACTAGTAAGAATAAGATAATAGTATAAGTTTATTTTAAGTATATTAAATCTATATCTAATATATATTTAGTTTATAGAAGATAGCTATAGAAGTTATAGTACTAGCTATTCTAGCCTTATAAGTTAATTTTAAAAAATATAGAATTATATCTAATATATATTAGAAGTATATCTACTACTATAGTTACCTCGCTAGTTACTATAACCCTATTACCTATAAAAAAGCTAAAGACTAGAGGACTATAAGTAAATCTATTTTACTTTTAATATATATTCTATTTATATTTAAATAAATAACTAAATATAAGTAGAGGTACTCGATCTTCGCTATATTACTAGTAAGTCTTCTATATATTAGATATATATTAAACATCTAGTTAAATATTCTTAGTAACCCTAAGAAGGATAAGGTAACTTATAAAAAACCGTATATATTTATTACTACTATATTTCTAAAGTATTACTAATATATATTAGAACTATATTTATAGCTAAGTTAACTATAACCCTTATTAAAAACCCGTTCGCGCTCTCTAATAAGTAAGTTTTTTATTAATATATTTCTAGGGTATAACTAATATATATTAGACTTATTTCTAAGTCTACCTAAATTATTAAAAAATCTAATAAGTAAGTTTTTATTAATATATTTCTAGGGTATAACTAATATATATTAGACCTGCTTCTAAGTCTACCTAAATTATTAAGAAATCTAATAAGTAAGTTTTTATTAATATATTTCTAGGGTATAACTAATATATATTAGACCTACTTCTAAGTCTACCTAAATTATTAAGAAATCTAATAAGTAAGTTTTTATTAATATATTTCTAGGGTATAACTAATATATATTAGACTTACTTCTAAGTCTATTTAAATTATTAAGAAATCTAATAAGTAAGTTTTTTATTAATATATTTCTAGGGTATAACTAATATATATTAGAGATATTATTATTAAAGATAGCTTATATTATACTATAAGGATATAAGTTTTTTACTAATTTATTTTAAGGGTATAACTAATATATATTAGTAATATAGTTATTTATAATAGTTTTATTAAAGAAAATCTTAATAATAATAATAATCTAACCCTAGAAATATACGTTTTAGTTTTAACTAATATATTTTATAAGTATAACTAATATATATTTTATAGTTTTAATAAGGATTTAAATAGAATTATTATAGATTAAGTAATAATAGATTTATAAGTTTTATATACTTTAAATCTACTTCTAATATATAACTAATATCTAATAGATATATAGGTAGTAATACTTAATTTTTTATATAGTATATTACTTCTTTGTTTTATACTTTGATTATACTTTAGTAATATAGTTTATAAGAGAAACTATAAAAAGAAGACCTAATAGTACTTTTTTTATACTTTAATTATATATAAATAAGAGGAAATTAAGGAAACAAAATAGTATACTTTTTCTTGTCCTAGTATAGGTATATCTAAGGTATATTAATAGGATAATAGGAAACAGGATATTAAAATAGTTTTCTTTTTAGAAAAAAATTAAATAATTTTTTTCTAAATTCTCTTTATTATTTAATAACTTTATTAAGTTTATAACTTAATAAGTATAAACTTATACCTATATTAATAGAAATTCTAATAATTAATAAATAAAGCGTTATAGATCTTATAAAATAATACTTATAAAAAGGCTTTAAAGTATATAATAGTTAAAAACTATATATTAGTTATATAGTTATATAGTTATATAGTTATATACTTGTATAATTATATAGTTATATAGTTATATAGTTATATAGTTATATAGTTATATAGTTATATAGTTATATAGTTATATAGTTATATAGTTATATATTAACTATAACTTAACCGTATAATAGCTATATATTAACTATATACCTCCATTTTTGGTTTATATACCGCTTATTTATTATACTATCTAAAATCTATATTTTTTTTCTATAAAAGTCTTTAGATTTCCTACTAATTTTCTTTATTTATTAATATATTACTTATATATTCAAATTAAGAATAAGATATAATATTCCTTCTACTTTTATACTTTCTACCTACCTTAATTCTTAATATACCTCCTTACTATTAAAATTACTTCTATTCTTATAAGGGTATTCTAGCTATATTAAAGGTAAATCTATAGAAAATCTATCCTTATAAGGTGTTTTATACCTTTACGAACTATTCGTTCTATTAGTTAAAGTAATTAAATTAACTAAATAGATCTTCTAGTTATTATAGTATATTTAATCTATATAAATATTTAAAAAAAGTCTATAAGATTCTAATTAATAATATAAAGTTTAGTACCTACTTATAAGTTTTTTTAAATCTTTAAAGTATAACCTTTATATTTTACTAGTAAATTACTAATATATTTAATTTAGTTTTATACCTCTTAAAACGCTAACTTTTAATCTAAAGATAGATAAAGAATTTATTTAGGATCCTTAATAAACCTAAGTAAATAGCTCTAATAATAAGAGTAATAATACTATATTTCCTCTAATATATATATATCCTATATACCTCTACTATATATTTAAGTTACTTATAATATATAGTAAAGATCTTAGCCTTCCTAAAATTAAGAAGGAAAAAAGTATATAAATATCTTACGTAAGTTACTCTAATAATAAGAATAAAATATATATATATTCTATATACCCTTACTATCTATTTAAGTTACTTATAATATATAGTAAATATCTTAGCCTTCCTAAAATTAAAAAGGAAAAAGGTATATAAATAACTTAAGTAAGTTTATCTAATAATAAGATTTATAATATCCTACTTTATTTAATATATATATATTCTATATACCCCTATAGTATTTTTAAGGTACTTATAATATATAGCAAGGCTATTAGTTCCCCTAAATCTTTAAAGAAGAGAAACGTACTAACTACTAAATATAATTATATTAATTTAGTATCCTCTTTACTAACTATAACTAGGTTTTCTTCTCTTAAATCTTCTAGTAAAACTAGAGAGAATCTAATTTATCTTAATTCTTCTTTAGATAAAAAAACTAATACTTTCTCTAATAATAAGCTCTTCTAAGATAATAAATATACCTTAAAAGTATAACCTAAATACGCTAGAGAAGTCTTTATTAAAAAGTCTATTATATAAGACTCCGAGGATAATAAAGGTACCTTAAAAGTATAACCTAAATATATTAGAGAAGTCTTTATTAAGAAGTCTATTATATAAGACTTTAAGGATAATAAAGCTAAGGATAATGAAGCTAAGAATAATAAAGCTAAGGATAATAAAGCTAAGGATAATAAAGGTACCTTAAAAGTATAACCTAAATACGTTAAGAAGTTTATTTTATAAGGCTCCTAGGATAATAAAGCTTCTAAAAAAGCTTTAGTAGACCTAGTAGTAGTAATAATACTAGTGGTGTTAATAGAGCTAGTAATAGAGGATTTAGTTACTCTTAAAGTATATAACTAAAGCACTTCTAATTTATATCTATTTAATATCTAGTATATATTAAAAACACTACTCTCTTTTAAGGGAGAATAGATTATAGCTAGATTATTTATAGAAAATTCTATTATAGGAAATTTAGTTAAACTAATAAGGGGAAGGTTAATTAGACTTATAATATATTATAAAGATATATTAACTATTTAATAGTTAAATATATAATAGATATTAGAAGAAGAATTAGTTATAAAAAGTTTAGATAGATCTACTATAACTATTTAATCTACTATAAATATATATCTATTAATAATATAATTTAAACTAATAATCTAGGCTAATACTTAGAATAATAGGAGTAATATTATAGTAAATTAGAAGGAGTTTAAATTACTCCTAAAATAGCTAGCTTTATAAGAATAAAATAATATTAATATATTACCTTTAGATCTAATCCTAGAAGATATTTAATCTAAAAGTCTTATACCTATAATTAAGGTAGATACTATAAGTAAAGTACTATAGGGTTCTAATAATTTTATACTACTCCTTTAAACTACTAGGTTAAAGTCTCTACTTATAACTACTAATATACTATAAGTATATAACTAATCTATAATAAATCTATAGATAAGATCTTTATCTATTACCTCTAATTATAAAAAGAAAGGATCTCGACTTTTATTAGAAATCTTATAAAATAATAAAATACTAGCTAGAGAAGGGAATATTAATAGGGTTATTAATACTAGTAGTAGTCGTATACTTCGTAAGAGAAGGATTTAAAGGTTAAATTAATTATATAGTTTTCTTTTTAAGTATAATATATTTACTTAGGTCTTATATTACTATTATTACTATATTATATATATATTACTTCCCCCTTAATCTTTTATTTTTAAGTACTATCCTTTCTAATTTTAACTCTTCCCTTTTTACTTTAAGTTTAATTACTCTAATCTTAGCTTCTCTTTCTTATAAATCTAAGCGTTCTTAGAATATTATAATTTTAGTATCTCTAATATATACCTTTAAAGTATATTAATTATTTATTAAAGAAATTATATAACTTCTCTTATAACCTACTTTTATAGATTATAAAGTTAGTATATAAATCTTATTATTATTAGAAATTAATATATTAGAATCCTCTTTAAGAAAATCAAGTTTTACTTATACCTTCTTTTATACTTTTATCTTATATCGAATAGACTTTATATATACTTCCTTTATTTAAGAAGAAGAACTAGTATTATTATTTTAAGGAATATTTAAATAAAGAAATCTATAAAGATAAATTAAATTAGCTTTATTATATATTATACTACTATAAGGATTAGTATAGACTAAAAATAAAAAACCCTAAATAAGAGTACTAGATATTTAGTATATACTAGATATACTACTATATATCTAATATATAAATATTATATACCTAGGGTATACTTAATATAAATTAATTATAAGTATAAAAAGAAGAATAAACTTATATTCTAATTACTCTAAGAAGTAATTAATAAAGTCTAGTTATAGAATTTATTTATTAGTAAGAAAACTCTAGGAAGTTAGTATATTATTAAATAGAATTAAAAATATTAGAAGGGATTTATATAAATAGTATATTTAAACTTCTAAGTACTTATAAAATATTAGTTTTATATATAAAAGATATATATAAAATACTTACTTAAAGATATTTCTTATATAAAGCTTAACTATAAGTAATATTATCTTTTTCTAACTCTTAAATTACTTTTTATACTTATCCTCTATCCTTTATACTCGGAATTATAAGTATAGAATAATATAATAGATATCCCTTATAAGGTAGATAGTTACGCTTATAATATACTATATAGGAAATAAAGTATAAAAGAATATACTCCTACTAAGTATATTTATTATTAAGAGTATAAAAGTATTTACCTATTCCTAATATATTTAGTATAATTTAAAAGTATATAGGTAATATAAACTATATACTAGTAATCTATACTATATCTAAATTACTTAAAAAGGCTATAAAACCTTATTTATAAATATACGCCTATATAATAGGCTTTATAGTTACTTTTTTAATCTATCTAAAAAGATAGTAAAACGCTATTTTATATATAAGTTAAGTAGTACTATTAGTATATATTCTTATAAATATAACATTTAAATTATTAGTAAGAATTAATACTACTAAGGTATATTAGACCTACTTTAATTTTATACTAATATATTATTATCTAAATATTACTTAATAGTAATCTTATTAATTTTTTTATAGATTCTCTTAAAAGTTATATTAATAAGAAAGAATAGTTATTTAAAAAGAAGATTAGCTTAAGAGAGAGTAAAATAAATTACTAGAAGGAAGTCTTAGTAGAATATATTTTAAATAGACTAATATAAAGTCTTTTATTTAATATTAGCTAGAATTTACTTTTATTATTTAAAATAAACCCCTATAAAGTAGTTAGTATATATTCTAAATATACCTTAGTAGTACTTAGAAGATAACTAATACTTACTATAAATATTTGTCTTATATAGATTATAGATAAGTCTTTAAATATAAATTATTACTATCTATTTTTAAGTATTTAAGAAGGCTAGATATATTTCTTCTATATATTAAATATAGTAAGATATTAAGAAGTCTTTAAATATAGTACTTTAATATAAAGTTCCTAGATCTATACTTAGAAAATATAAAGATAATATAACTAATATACTTACGTTATATAAGGGTTAAGGTATTAGAACTATTAATTATATCCTTTACTTTCTGTTTAAGATCCCTAGGTAATTTAGTAGGAGGAGGTAAAGGATAAGTATAAATTCCTTAATAATAAAGAAGAATATAAGGAACCTTCTTTAAATCTTTTAGGATAAAGATCTTAAATACTATATTATAACTTTTTTAAACTAAGTTACTATTACCTTAAGAGTATAAAGAATCTATACTATTAGTATAGGTAATATATATCTATAGAATATATAACTTATAATAAGATATCTTTCTACTACTTATATTTATTCGAATTATTATATATAGTCTGTTAGTAGTATAAGTAGTACTACTAGATACTAGATAGCGAAAATAAGGTAAATTTAAATAATAATCTATAAGTATTATATAAAAGAAGTAAGATAAATATATATTAAGTAGATTTTATTTTAAAATAGGAGTATAATTACTATATCTAAGCTTATATACTTAACTAGTATAATTAAGGTTACTATTAAAGGTTCTAGTTTAACTATAATATCCCTATTTTAAAAGTTAGTACTTTACTTATAATAAGGATAGATACCTAGTATATATTCTATATATATAGGATATATAATACCTTTTATTAAGAATATGTAAATCTTAGGGTTCTAGGATAGCCTAGTTAATAAGTATTCTTACTAAAATAAAACCTATCTTAAACTATTTTTTAAAAGGATTTAGTCTCTTAGTCTTCTATTAAAGTAGGATTATATTAAATATTATTTATTCTATTTATTAAAACTATAGAAACTAGCTTTATCTAGTCTTTAGGTATTTTAGTATAGTAAATATTAAGTAAAGGATTAAGGTATTTATAATAGTAGACGCCTATATATACCTTATACTTTAGATATACCTACTATCTACTAAGGAAGTAGGACTTTAGATATTTAATTACTCTAATTTACTTTAAGCTATATTAAATCTAAGAATTATAAATATACTATTAATTTCTTATATAATATAAAAACTTACTAGTTTAGCCTACTACTTTTTAAGCTTATTAAATATTTTTCTTTATAAAGGTATAATATATAATATACCTTTAGGATTAGTTTCTAGATATATAGGAACTTCTTATATATAATATACCTTAGATATAAGAAAGCCTCCTTTTTAAGCAAGACCTAAAGCTATAGTAAGTCGAATAGTTTTAGGATTAAACTCGTTATAATTAGGGTTAATAATTAAAGAGACGTTATTATTACCCTATAAGTAGTTAGTCTATAAGTAGGAGGTAGGAGTAATATATATAGTAGAGGGAACAAAGGTATAATATATAGAAGTTTAAAGTTATTTTTACTCTATAATATATTTTTAGATATTAGGATTTATAAAATTAATTTTAAGAGAATACTAAGTTTAACTTTTAGGAGTACTAAGAACTAGAAAAGTAATCGCCTTACTATAAGGTATAGGAGAGGTAAGGTTAATTAATTAGGATTAGTAAGGTATAGGAGAGGTAAGGTTAATTAATTAGAATTAGAATATATTAAATATATTACTTAGGGGTATAGGAGTTATAACTCTTATAATAACTCTTAAGTTTATATTAGGAGTAACGAATTTATTAATATTAAATATATAACTAATAGGTATAGGAGATATAAGGTTAATTATCTCCCTTATTTCGTAGAAATTTAGTTAAGAAATATTAAATATACTACTAATATAAGTATAACCTACACCTATAGTACTTAGTGTATTAAATTAGGAGGCTATTTGTAAGTAGATATAAGAATAGAGTTAAGGGTAGATTTAAGGGTATATTTAAAGGTAGGTTAGATAGACGTTAAATATATAACCTATAGGTATAGGAGTTATATTATTAATATAATTAAATAATATAGAACTTAAAGTAAAGGTAGAAGAGGGAGTATCGAATATTAATAGTTATAAATTATTAGAGAGATTAACACACTTAATAGAGTTAAAATCAGAGAAAGATATTATATTAGAGATAGGAAGAAGGTATATAGAATATGTTTTAAATAAAGAATTTATATTAATTCTTAGTTATTAGTTATATGTTTAGTATATTAGGAAAAAATAGAAAAAAGGTAAGTATTTATAGGGGATTATAAAGTTAATTTAAAAAATTCTTACTTTTATTACCCCTTAATTATACAACTATATAACTATATAACTATATAACTATACAACTATATAATTGTATAATTATATAGTTATATATTTATATTTTATTATATTAAATATATATTTCTAGTATATAATAATTTTTTTTAAGAACTTATAGTTATATAAAAGAAGATTAATTCTTTTAGTAAATCTAATTTATTTAATTAAATTATATTAATATTTCAAAAGTAATTAAATCTAGGTATATTAGTTATATTCCTAATATATACTAAATATATACCTACTATATATCCTTATATATTAAACCTTAAATAAACTTACCTCTATAACCTAGATATAGTAGTAGTAACTATATTAATATTACCTTGATTAATCCCTAAACCTTATAGCTTATTTATAATCCTCTTAACCTTTTTAGACTTATTTTAAGGTTCTTTAAATTCTTCCCTTTTAAAATCTATAAATACGGTAATTTCTATAGGAGAAGGAGGATTATTAGTAGAAAATAAATAAGGACTAGGTATACGTAGAGGAGAAGTTTATACTACCTCTCTAGTACTATAAATATATATTAGATATATTTTAAAATATTTAGATAAGGGTTTTACCTAGGTAAGGAGATTTAACTTAAAGGAGAGAAATTTAGGGTTAGGCTAATATTAAGGCTAGTATTAAGGCTAGGTCTAGCTAATACTAGACGGTAAGGTATATTAAAGGTACTATAGAGATATATTAGTTATATATATTTTATAAAATTTAATAATACTTACAAGGTAAGAGAAGACGTAGTATTAGGAAAATTAGGTTTAGCTAATACTAAACAAGAAGGGAGATTAGATATACTATAGAAATCTATTAGTTATATGTTTTTATAATATTTAAAACACTTACGCTATAAAGGTAAAAGGAGTTATAGTACTAGCTATAGTACTAGCCGTAGTACTAGCCGTAGTACTAGCCGTAGTACTAGCTATAGTACTAGCCGTAGTACTAGCTATAGTACTAGCCGTAGTACTAGCTATAGTACTAGCCGTGGTACTAGCCATAGTACTAGGAGTCGTAGAAAGGTTTAGTCTAGCTAACGCTAGACGAGAAGGGGCGTTAGATATACTATAAAATTATATTAGTTATATATATTTTATAATATTTAAAACACTTACGCTATAAAGGTAAAAGGGATTATAGTACTAGCCGTAGTACTAGCCGTAGTACTAGCCGTAGTACTAGCTATAGTACTAGCCGTAGTAGTAGAAGTCGTAGAAAGGTTAAGTCTAGCTAATACTAGACGAGAAGGGGTGTTAAATATACTATATAATTATATTAGTTATATATATTTTATAATATTTAAAATACTTACGCTATAAAGGTAAGAGGAGCTATATTACTAACTATACTAGCCGTAGTACTAACTATATCGCTAGTTATAATACTAGGAGCTATAAAGATATTAGGTCTAGCTAATACTAGATAAGAAGGGATATTAAAAGTACTATAAATAAATATTAGTTATACCTTTTTTCTTAAGTATTTTAAGACTATTAATACTATAGATTCTAATTTTAGTATCTTAATTAGAGAAGATATTATTTAAGATTCTTTATTATCTCTAGTATATTTATAAATAAGACTAAAGGTAATTTTATCTTACCTAAGTTATATATTAGTTTCTATATAATTATTTTATAAAAATACTACTAATATATATCTAACTTATATAGACAATTTACTAGTACCTAAACTACTATAAGGAGTAGCTAAAGGTATAATATAATAAACCTTATTTATATATACTCTAAGAGAAGATATATTTTTAAAATAGTAACTAAAACAAAATTAGAATAATTATACTATAAATATACTTAGGATATATAAAATAAAATATACCTAAAAACCTTATAGTATAATCGATTTCCTAGAACTACCTAACTATATAATTTCTTATATATAAGAATTCTAAATAGCTTAGTTAAATTAACTTTTAATCTATTAGAATTAATAGAATACTACTAATAGGAACCTATTATATATTTGTTATAAGGTATTATAAAAAACTAAAAATAATTAATAAACCTTACTTATATATTAAAACTATAATATAAGTATAGTAAAGTTACTTATATTATATAATAATAGTAGAATAATTCTAAATTAGGAATTTTAAATAGTAAAGGATAGATTATTTAGATTATAGTATAGTTTAGTATAAAATTAATTAAAGTTATAATAAATTTATAGTAATAGTAAGAGTAGGAGTAAATAAAAAAAGACGCTAATATAAAAAGAGTTAGAGGTAAAAAAACGTAATTAGGAATATAGTAAAAAAATTATTCTAAAGAAAAGTAAAATAAAGAAATAATAATAAAGAAGAGTATAATAAAGTAAAGTAATATTGTTTTAAATAGTAGACTTTTTTAACTATATAATCTTATATATAACCTATTTTACGTATAACCTCTTTTACGTGCCTTTACCTTTACCTTGTATATATAATAATTATTCTTCTGGCTATTAGGAACTACGGACGTGGTCTAAATGTATATCCGTAGTATGGCGAACAGACTATAGTCCCGGGCAAAAGTCGGGTACGTGGATCCTCTAGTTCGCACCCCTACAGGTCTCACACCCTGGTAGAAAAACTGGTGTTACCACTACCAGCCCGTGTGGATGGGGATGGGTATCCTAGATGCGGAATTGGGATTCGTTGATTACTCGTATGTAGGTAGAGGTGGGATAGGGTGTCGTGTGTCGTGTGCCGTTTGTTCGGTGCCAGTTCTATGCTGGTTCCGTGCTTCTCCCCTTTTCTGAATTGTGGTTACCGAGCGAGCTACTTGAGTAATACTCGGACTTGTAGCTTCTTCAGCTCTCGTATTTCTTAGATGGGGTATTTCACTAACGAATTTCTTTCTTTACGATGTTGGATTAAATCTGGGGTAGTGTGATAATTAGGTATCTTGCATCCCATTCCAGGTTTGAATGTTACTCCGTACATCTGGTAATCTGCGTGCTCCCACGCTGCGTGGCTTGCTCATGGTTCATGTCTATAGCACCGTACCTATAGTCTATGTATGTAAGGGGGGTAATCTTGACAAGTCACATCCAATCACCTTTGGAAATTATACATTAGGCGGCTCATAAAATAGAGGCACGTAATCATTCACATCTCACTTCCCCAAATTGAAAGTCCAAGACTTCTCGCTGCCGATCCCAGAGAATATACGAGCAGGGTACGAGCAAGTAAATTTAGACGAGTCCCAGCTGGCTGCTGGCTGAGCTTGGCTCGGGTCGCTGGCCGCTCGCTCTTGGTGGATCAGTGCCCTGGGTCTGATCCAGTCTGATCCCCCAAACGTGATCATAGCGAAACACCTTCTGCCGCCAACCAAAGCAACCGAGGGAAACCTGCGACGTCGTGGTCAAAGGTAAATAATCGTTCGCTACGAGTACGCTGTCAACTTTGGGTTTGCGTTCTGTCGACTTTACACACTCGCTTATACTTTAACCTGAACTGTACACTCATTCTACACCCTTTACTGGTGTCTAAAGTCTAGATCTAGTCGGCAGGTCCTTTGATTGTTCACGTATCAAGTGCTCAAAGACTTGCAGTCGAATTGTATGGTGCCAACACCCATCTCCCGCCTCCGAGTCCACCTGCAGTTCCCCACACTACCGGTTTGTCAGTGTTGGTGTTGATTGTGCAGGTGTTTCGTAGCCAACATTCTCAACAACACCCACTCACATATGGCTTAAGAGCATCGAGTACGGAGCTCACGGAATTGGTAGCCAGGCCGCTGGTGGAGGCTGCACCGTAGGCCATAGGCCTTCCACTGGAGGGACGCGAGGGAGGGAGGACGAGAGGCAGAGGCATCTGGAAAAGGGTGAACGGTTGAGCAACACTCACCGCGATGAGCATGGCACAGGGTGTCAATGGGATGGGCGTGGTGGCATCGGCGGCTCATCTCGAGGTTGACGACCGACAGCGCAACCAGCAGACCATGAAACTCAGTCTGTATCCCACCAGACCAAACGCATATCCGAATTCGAATTCGAATTCCCATCCTCATCCCAATCCCAATCCCAATCACAATCCCGATTCCCAACCGCGACCTCGAACGGCCAACTCCAACACCAGACCTCCTGCTTCGCCCACCGCCTCGTTTGGAGGCCAGCGATTACCACTACCCCAACAACCATCTCGACAGCATTCACAGTCACTACAGTCGGGCTCTCAAGAATCTTTGTACCCTCTTACCAATTATCCGGGCATCCAACCTCCCAGACCTGCTACTGCTACTCTTTATGAGCAAGAACATGGTCATTCCGCCCCAACTACTCGGAGGCCTTCCACGTCCCAATCCTATTATCAATCTAATCACGACCTGCAACCACGCTCAGTGACTCCCTCTCCGCAGTCACATCACCCTCCACCTGTTAATTACCCCCGTCCCGGATCACAAGAGAGACTGCATAAGAGACCCTCCGAGGCATCGCGTTTACGAGCTCTGAATAATGGGTACCGGTCACATTCTTCAGAGGGAAGAAGAACCCCCGATACGATGGTGGTCGAGAACTTCTCGCGTCCGCGGCAACCTTCCGTACGAAGCAGGAACGAATCACCACGACCAAGGCTTCAAGCCTCCTCTACCTTCCCAGTCCAAGAAAACGCACAAGAAAACGATCAGAGCAACCTCTACTCCTCGTCTTCCCGCGATCGCGGGTTGTCTTCGAGCTCCGCTCAATCCTTTGCCAGCAACCTCCCCGCTTTCCAGCTGCGACCGTCTGCCTCCATTCCCGACTACCAAACACCGGACTCGGTATATTCAAGACAGAGAAACTTGAACAACAACTCCTCCTATCGACCAGGCAGAGTCGTCAGTCGGGCCGACAGCAACTACTCGGCCCACCGGCGAGATCCAATGGTTCATTCGAGAGCAGACGACAGTGAAGAGGTGCGGGCTAGTTTCCGATCGGCTCTGACGACGAATTCGAGTTATATGGCCAGTGGGACGGAAAGGAGCAGCATAATGACCAAGAGTAGTTCCACTTCGATTTTCGAAAGATCAGAAGGAAGAGAAGAAGGAATGAGCGTAGATGATGCGATTGGGATGTATGAAGGCGGTTTCCAAGATTCTGGCACAGATGATGCAGTTTCCAGGCGTGGGACTAGTAGGGACTCGGAGGGAAACCGGACACGAATGCTGGAGGAGGCCATGAATGATCAATTGGCGCTGCCAACACAGCCTCTGGTACGGGATTCCATGGCTATGTTTCGAGCTAGTACTATTGATCACGCCAGCTCCTCTATCCCCGTGGAAAAATCGGGAAAGACAACCGATACGTTGGAAGTAAAGGTGCCTGAGCAGAGCTCTCAGCCTGTCAGCCGCCCAACCACAAGAGCAGCACCGACGACTTGGGATGACACGCGAGATCGTTATGGGTTTCGCAAGAATACGCAGCATGTGCCAGTGGCTCAATTTGAAGCCTGGAATGGACCATATACCGAGCATCTTATTCGACGGCGGAAGAAATGGGTTGCTCTGATGAAGGACAGTGGGTTGCCATCGGAGAATCCTCAGGTATTCCCACCAAAATCTGACAAGGTGAAACGATTTGTTCGAAAAGGAATACCTCCAGATTGGAGAGGTGCTGCCTGGTTCTTTTACGCTGGTGGACCCGCCATGCTACAAAAGCACCAAGGAGTATACGACGTCTTGATGCAGAAAGCAGCCAATGGAGGAGTCAGTGAGACGGATGATGAAATTATTGAGCGAGATCTCAATCGAACGTTTCCTGACAACATCAAATTCAAGCCAGACCCTCTACCAGGCGAGGATACACTTGCCCCCGCGGTGTCAGAAACTCCCATTTTACAATCACTTCGACGTGTTTTGCAAGCATTTGCTATCTACAATCCCAAAATCGGTTATTGCCAGTCTCTTAACTTTCTTGCCGGATTATTGCTATTATTTATGGAAGAGGAAAAGTCGTTTTGGATGCTCAACATCATTACTCGGGTTTATCTACCGGGGACGCATGAGCTTAATCTCGAGGGGGCCAATGTTGATCTTGGAGTTTTGATGATTAGTATCAAGGATATGATGCCTGCAGTTTGGGCGAAAATTGGTGGGGAGCTTGACGGTACTGCTGGGGATGGAAGAGTCTCTATGCGATTACCACCAATCACCTTGTGCACGACCGCTTGGTTTATGTCATGTTTCATTGGTACTCTTCCCATTGAGACTACCTTGAGAGTTTGGGACTCTTTCTTCTACGAAGGTAGCAAGACCTTGTTCCGGATAGCATTGACCATCTTCAAGGTTGGCGAACAGGAGATCAGGGCTGTAAGCGACCCGATGGAAATTTTCCAAGTGGTGCAAACCATTCCACGGAAATTAGTGGACGCCAATGCGCTTCTGACTGCATGCTTCAAGCGTAGGAATGGATTTGGTCATTTGAGTCAGGAGACTATTGAAAAGGGACGGGCGCAGAGAAGACAAGGTTACGCAGATGAGAGAGCGAAAGCTGCAGGGTTGGTTGCCGGCGATGGATCACTTGGGAGGAAGAAGACATTATTAGGCAGGAGGAAAGGGAGGTCTGAAGCAACCACAGACTCTTGATTAATTCAATATGCAGTTCAGTTTGGGTCATCAGATTAGAGAGGAAGAAGAATGTCGTAGGGCAATATTGGATATATCACCACGACTTTTATGATATCACGGCCCTCCTTAGAATTGCAGCATATGGATGATGTAATGAATATAATTCGGGTCTGTTCAGTATATATTAGCAAATTAGAATAGAACTACCTTAGGTTATTGAGTTGATAATATTCTCACTCTTCACTGCATATCTCGAGTGTGTCTTATGTGCATTACATGTAATCTTGATTGGTTGTTAGAAGTGCAGATGTGGTGGTGGTTGCTAGTCTGTTGCCAGGACCCCTTTTTCGGGATTGTGGCTGGTGTGTTTACTCTCAACACCTCGACATCATAAATTTCCGGCAGCGCGACAATTTCAAGTCAGTTCAAGACAACAACACACGACACGACACGGAAATCATGGAGCAGCAAACCAAGTCCCATGCGTCGTTGTTCGAGGTCTACCTACGATTACGACCTCCTCCATTATCAAGCTCTCAACATTCTACATCTCCGCCGGACAGATTCTTGGCTGTGGAAGACGTGGACGAGGAAGATGCGCTCCCTACGCACATCACGCTAAATCCTCCCAACGACAATAGAAGACGCGCCGTCGAGAAGTTTGCATTTACAAAGGTCTTTGAGGAGGATGCGACACAATTGGATGTATTTCATGGCACGGGGGTATTGCCTCTGGTGGAGGGAGTCCTGGGGGCTCAAGGTGGCGATGGACGGGATGGGTTATTAGCAACATTGGGAGTGACTGGCTCCGGAAAGGTGTGTTTTCTTCTTTCTATCTTGAGAAAGGAATAGTATACTGATATCATGGCAGAGTCATACCATTCTAGGATCCCGATCGCAACGAGGCCTCACTCAATTAGCACTCGATGTGCTCTTCCGCTCCATCTCCAACAATATCCTCGACCCTAGCACGAATACCTCTGTACATGCCACAGTCGCTGCTTCAGACCCTTCCGAAGCACAAGTCATGTCTGCTCAAATGTTCCTCGATACCATGTTTGGCGATCCCTCCGCATCTCGAGGAAGCAGCTCTCGAGCACATACACCCATGGTAAAGCGCACTCCCTTATTTGCAGACCATGATCATGAGCATCATCCCGACTCCGAAGTCTTGTACCCCTCTCTCCCAATCGACCCGGCAGGAAGTCCTAAAAGTATCCGATTCGTGAGGACCCCAATGGCAGAAAATAGTATTCTCGCCTCGACAGTGTCGACATTGTCCCATCTCCCTTCTTACATGCAAACCACGGCCGCCATAGCTAGAAAGTACGTTACTAAATTTGAATTCAAGGGCGACTCGTATCCACCACCTACTCCACGAAGACACCTTCTCCAACGACCTTCGGTCCTGCCTCAGCTTCCGGATATAGGTAATGTTACGGTTGATATTGATCCCAATTCCGATTACGCGATTCTCATTTCGATGTATGAGGTTTATAATGATCGGATATTTGATTTGTTGACGCCTGCCTCGCCGAATAAGTCTACAAAGGATTATCGAAGAAGACCTCTCCTGTTCAAACCCACAGAGCAATCCCCCGATCGAAAGGTTGTTACGGGGTTGCGAAAGATCATTTGTGGCACTATGAGAGAGGCATTATTAGTACTAGAGGCTGGATTGACGGAACGAAGAGTTGCAGGTACAGGATCGAACAGTGTCAGCTCGAGATCCCACGGATTCTTTTGCGTGGAGGTTAAGAAGCGAAGGAGGAGTCGAATGCCTAGTTCTTGGGGAGGTAGCGCTCTTACGGTTGTTGATCTGGCTGGGAGTGAGCGAGCCAGAGATGCCAAAACTGCTGGAGCTACGTTACAAGAGGCTGGTAAGATCAACGAAAGTTTGATGTATTTGGGACAATGTCTTCAGATGCAGTCCGATATTGGCAATTCTGTAAAGGTATGTTTATTTCTGGCTTTGAGTAGCAACTTACTAATCGATCAAAGCCAAATCTTGTACCTTTCCGACAATGTAAACTCACGGAACTTTTATTCTCCAATTCATTCCCAAGTTCATCTGTTTCTTCGACGACTTCACACTCACAATCACAATCTCACCACCGAAATCCACAAAAAGGCATTATGATTGTCACAGCCGATCCGCTTGGCGATTTTAATGCCACATCTCAAATCCTTCGGTATTCTGCCCTCGCTCGAGAGGTGACCGTCCCTCGAATACCGTCTGTAAGTTCAACTATTATAGCTCAATCAACAGCCTCGCATTACTTTTCTCAAACACATACCCGAACCGCTAGCGGAGGACATACCACTCCGTCAGACAGCGAACGGGAAACTATGGAAATCGCGGCATTGGAAATTGCTCGAATGAGTGAAGAAATTGATGGTCTGAGAGCGGAGTTAAAAGACGAGCAAGATAGACGGTGCGAGTCAGAAGCTCATCTTGAGAGTATGCGTGAACGGATGGCCGATATTGAGATGGACATTCGGGAAGAGGTTTTCTCGGAGATGGAGAAACAGATGGAGATTGAGATGCGCCGATGGAAAGCTAGTTTTGCCGCTGAAGCAGACCGGAATGATGAGCATCTCGACCGCAAACTTGAGATCCTGTCCAAAACCATGGACCTCGACCTCCTAGGATCCGAGAACAAGGAAAACTTCCACCCTGGAGAAACTCGAAATGACGATCTTGAGGCGGAGAACGAGAGGCTCAAAAGAGAGGTTGAATTACTGAAACGAGAAATGCAGTGTAAGAGTCCCAGTAAGCGGATTCCGTTGAGGGAGAGCAAGACGAATAAAGCTATGACGGATTTGGGGGGCAGTATGGAGCGATTGAGTGTTTCTACGTCTAGTGAGAGGAGTTCCCGTCTGCCGGAGCTGAAGATGGCGGGGAATGGGAGTCCGTTGAAGAAGGTGAGGAAGTTGGCGGCGAAGAAGTGGGATGTTGATGAGGATGATTTATGATTGTGTATGAGGTATGAGGTACTTGATGAATGATGATGGATTGATGCAGCGGTTTTTGATTTGGGGAGCGGGGAAAAGTAAGGGAAAGGAAAATAGAGGGGAGCGGGTGTTTGGGTTGGGGATTTGAGGGTTTGAGGTTTTGTGTTTTGTTGTTGTTGGGGTGTTGGAGTGGTGGAATTATGACGGGTAATGGATGCGGGTATGTGGATGGATGATGGACTTAATACATGATTTTGCTTTTTTCTTGCTTTGTCTTCTCACCACCTTCTCTCCCTTCTGAGGGTCACTGAAGGTTTATGGGGATTCCTGAGGTACTGTACATTTGTGAGAGTTCTTGATACAGTAGTTTGTTTTTTGTTTCTTTTTTTTTTTCTGGTCTTTTGGTTGGGGTTTGGAGTGGTCGTGGACTGGCAGATGATGTAATAGTACGTTTATGTGTGTATACCTTTAAAAATTAGGAAGTGGAAGTGTGAAGTATGAAGGGGGAGGCGGGGGGAGGTCATGGAAGTGAGTGAGCAAATGTGGAAGTGAATAAGAGGTATCCTTACGATGGGATGTCCTCGTAAAGTAGTTTATAGCTGGAGATATATCTTAATTAATAAGGCTGGAAATACCTGAGGAGAGCTTCTATCTTTCTTTCTATCTTTCTTTCTTTCTTTTGTTATGGAGTAATTTCTTGTGAGGTTCTTGGTTATAAGTTGTTATGTTATTTTTGTGCTTTTTGTGCTTTTTGGAAGAGGTGGGGAGAGGGAGGTGGGGGGAGGTNATGGATTGTTGAGGATAAGAGGGTAGATAAGGAGATGGTGATGTCTTGTAGAGATTTCGAGAGAGTTCTTTGTGCGCTTGAGAAGTTAAGAGGAGTTTAGAGAGCTATTGGTGGATTCATGTATTATTGAGGTATGATTACTTATCTTATCTTTCTTGATATAGAGGTTGTGGTATTTATGAACGGTAAAGTAGAGGTGGGAAAGGTACTGTAAGGGATATAGTAGCTCGCTTAAATTTAAGAGGCTTTACTGTAATGCACGTTAGTTGAGGGAATTATAGTTAAGTCTGTTAATAGTATTACTTTGATATAGGTAGTAAGAAGCTGATATACTCGTGATCTTTAGACTTAGTAATTTAATTTCGATGAATTTGTGAAAGCTCTGGCTTTCTAGTCGCGTTCGAGTATATAAGATACTAAACTAAGAAGTATTAACTCATTCTCACCCTCTATTCTTACCTAGTAAAAGTAAATGGCTCGTCTAAGTACTATCCTGGGCTTTATATCCCTTAACTTATAATATTAGTCTACGTAAATCCGCTTTCCTTAATCATCCTAAAGACAATTCTATACCAGTTTCTTAAAACGACATGTATAAAAAGACTACACTCGCAATCTCAAACCCCCAATAAACCTCTGACTATATGGCTTATCTAAGAGTCTACTACTTACCTCTTTTTACTTGATAATACTAATTAATATATTCTTACCTAAAATAATTATTATCTTTAGCGACCTGCTAGGTTTTTATATTAGCTACCTGGATCTAATCTTACACCTCCTCAGTGCCACACATCCTATCGTATCGGATATCAACGTAATAGATGTATTAAAGACTTACTTTAAACCCCTTAGCTCCTCCAATTAAATCCGTCCCCGTGATTTTTGTCGGCGCCTGGGGAGCTGGAGATGAACAGCTCATACAGATGGACATCATATGTGGTTCGCAGGCCCCGACGTCCGCCCCGGAAGCAGCGCTGGGTGTGATACACGTGGGTGCGATACAATGGCTTCTTGAAGCGATTGGTCTGTCTCGGAGGATGGATTTATGTTGTCGTCTGCGCAGGTGGCAGGTTGATGCTACGGTTGCGGCGAGGGTTTGGTGGGTTGATTCTGTGTTTGCTACTGTGGGGGTTGAGAGTATATTGATGGATCGCTTAGTAGGATTGAATTGCGGGGTTGGAGGGAGGTGTGGGTAGAGATACTAAGAGGAGGGTGAGGGGTAGAAATTTACGAAGGAGATGTTTAAGAGGATTGGGGGCATTCAAGGGTTTGGCTGGGGAGCTGGTGTGAGGGGGTGGATGGGTTTTTGGGGATTTCGTGGCAAGGTTCGGCACTTGGAATACGATTCCACGGATTCCAAGATTCCATTCCAAGGTGGAATATTCCAAAGGCTCTCTAATTTAGAACGGAATATTCTAAGGGTTGAGGCCTTAGAATTTAGAATTCCAAAGTATATATATATTACTATTCAACTAATAAGAGAGCTCTATTTGTGGTAGAGTAAGGACTGAACTTATAATTATTGCCTACGCCTAATTAGCTATTAGCGTCACCTGTATATAACTAAGGTAAATCCGAGTAGCTTTACCCTCCGTTTTATATTCACATTTGTCCTACTCAGGCTCACGAGGGAGAAGGTACGCTCTTTCTATTTCTATTCCTAAAAACAGAAGTAAAAAGGCTAGCTATAACAGTCGCTTAGTAGTACAGATAGTAGTATACAAATAGGGATGGTGGTAGGCGAGAAAAAGAGAGCCCTAGGCGTATGCTTCCTGCTCTCGGGCAGGAAATATGAAGTTATTAAAGGTTCCTACCCCCGCTGCTAGCTCTTGTCGGTTGTTTGTCTGTCCTCACGTAATATAAAAACATCCCCTATAGTGTTTGTACTACCTGTTCCGGTAGTCCAGGAGACGCAAATGCGAGTATTTGAGGCTCTTTTGCGCGTCCTAGTAAGATGTAGGGGTACTAATACTAAGGCTAGGGTTTCTATTAGTCGCTCGGACCGGAACTACCTTTTTACAGGTCACGTGATGGATTCCAATTAGAATTCTAAATATTCCACCCTTTGGAACGGAATATTCTAACACTTATACTATTTGGAACGGAATATTCCACAAGGGGGTCCTGGAATGGAATGGAATTCCAGATGCCGAACCT
>LT855420.1:120791-141175 GCA_900184765.1 Hymenoscyphus fraxineus
GTCTTTAAGAGACGAAAAGAACTAGCTATAATAAGATAAAATAATAATAAGCTAAGAGAAGGAGAATAATAAATTATCCTTATAAAAAACAATAGCTTAATTACCGGCGGTTTTATAAACTAAGTATAAAATAACCCTTAAAAGCGCTAGAGGACTATCTACCTAGCTATTAAATATTAGAGTCTAAAATACCTAAATCTAAGGCTCTTTAAGTAGTACTACGACAAGGGCTATAACCTATATATCTTATATAATTTAGCGTACTAATTTAGTAAAGGCGCCCTTATAAGGTATTAATATAGAAGTCTCTTATAAAAGGACCTTGTTCTATATAAAAGAGTAGTAATTTTAAAGGTTAAAGATCCTAGTTAAAAAGTTATAATAGTACTATAATAGGGTATATATTATCCTAGGTTTATTCTACTACTATTTTAATACTAGAGTAATCTATATTACTTTTACTTAATTATAAGAATATAGTAGTATATTTATTCTATAGACTAAATACTATATTACGTCTTTATAGCTTAGACGTCTTAAAAGCCTATTTATTCCGTAGGTCGAATTTAGAATATATAATTTTACCTATATAAAGGAATACTATAAATACTAGTTTTATAGCTACCTTGAAATTTAAGCAATTATACTATCTAGGAGGTAGCGCTAGTAGTTTATATAGATTAGATATAATAGATCGAATCTAGGTATATAAAAGAGGTTCGGCTTTACGAGTTTATTATAGACCTTAAAAGGCTTGAATACTAGCTAAAACTTAACGTAGAATTAGATTATTAAATATTTAAAGAGGATATTAATACTTTATATAATAGGAGCAAATCGCCGATAGACTAACTTATATCGAATTTACTTATAGCTATCCTGTTATTAATAGTCCTTAATACCTCCTAACTACCCTAGTAGATACCTAGTTTAATAAGGCTTAAATTATAGCTAGCTAGGCTAGCTGTAGTCTCTTAGCTTAGAAAGTCTTAAAAGAGCGGATATAGGAGTTATAAACCTTATACGTATTAGTAGAAAGACCTAGGTATATAAACTTAGTAGTAAGATTTAAAAAACTAGGTATAAAATTAAGGTATTTAATTAGAGGTTCTAATTTAATAAAGGATACTAATTAGCTATTATTTTATCTAAGTTTCTTAAGAAAGTATTTATAAGGATATTTATAGGACTAGGTATTCTCTTAGCGAGTATTTTAACGTTATATTATACTACTATATAGAGAATTATATAAAGTAGTTTATTTTAGTATAGGTACTTTAGGTATTATTTAACTATGCCGAATAACGTAGTAGTACTATCTATATAAACTACTACTATCTTACCTAACTACTAAGATTCCTAATTTTCGAAAGAAGCTTATATAGCCTTAATTTTAAAGATATTAATATCGAATTCCTTATTAATTTATAGGAGGGGTAATTAAAGATAGTATTATTTTATTATATTATNCCTAAAAGGTACCTAGACCTTATATTAAAGTATTATAGAATAAGTAGATATATTATTATTTTAAATTAAAGAAAGTTTAACTATTAAATTATAGTAGTATTCTATTCTACTATATAAAATCTGTCTTAACCTCTAGAAAGAGCTACTAGTAACCTTTTACGTAATCTAGCTATATATATATAAAGGTTTAAAAGTTTCTATAAAACACCTATCCTAATTATACTACCCTAGTATAAAACAATAGGAGGCCTATAATTAATTCGAGTTCTTTTTAAGTAATACTATTTTAAGATATAAATATTATAGTTTATTCCTTAATTCGAGAGAGTTTATCTAGTAGTATTAACGCTATAAAAGTATTTATATCTACTATATAGCCTAGTACCTCTATAATTGTACCCTATTTATTTTTAAGGTTATTAATTAGTATTCCTAGAGTAGCTATTAAATTCTCAAATTCTTTATTCTATATTTCTACGAATTTTATAGAGGTGTCTTTTTATATAAATATAGCGAATTCGTTATCTAAATAATACCCGAAAAAGCGCTACTTTAAGTATAATTTTATAATCTATTCTAAGGCCTCTATAAATAGGTTAAATATAAAAGGAGCTATTACTAATCTAAAAGGAAGAACCGTATAAATATATTTAATCCTTTTCTACTAAAATCCTAGTATCTATTATATATATAGAGCTATAGAGACTATTCTAAAAGTATTCGACATATCGCGCTTAAAGATTATATAGCCTTAGCCCGCTAAACATACTAAATCTAGAACCTCCTTAAACTTGATATATTATAAATAAGCGTATTCGTCTAGTATATATAAATTAATAGAGTTTCTCTTAGGAAAGGATAAGTAATAGATTTATTATCGATTACTATTTAGCTTTAGTTTTAGTATAAATCTAAGTAATAATACTATAAAAGGTTCGTCTTTCGTAGGGTCTACTATTTATACTAGGCTACTTTATAAATCCTTCTTAATTTTAGATAATAATAATTTAAGGAATTTATATATAGATAATAAATTTAAAGATATTTAATAGATCTCTAGTCCTTTATAACTAATAAGAGTACTATATTCTAGTATTTAATTAATTATAAATAAAAAAACTAGGTTAGGATATTAGCGTAAAAGCTAATTTTACGCTAAGCGATTTAGGGGGGATAGTAAGTTACGTAAAGGAGGCTTTAATAAATTAATAATTTAGAAAGGTATTTATGTATTTATAGAAGGAGGTATAGGCGAATATATATAAGATAGTAAAAATTAGTATAATAACTTAAAATTATTTATAATAAGCTATACTACTATCTAACCTTGTTCTCTTATACTAATACTTTAACCCTTTTTCTCCTCCTTTTCCTTCTTAGCGCTCTTTCTACTACTACTACTACTACTTTTATCTATTATACCTTGTCTACGGCTTAGATAGATATAAAGGTAGGACTTGTCTAAACAACTATTACCCTTGGTCTCCTTATAATATAATTACGAAGATATATCCTTATTAGAGGCGTTACCTTTTTGTCCTAGTCCTAAACCTTCTCTTCCTCTACTAATAGCTATATTACGCCTTATATAACAATACTAGTTAATCTATATTTTAGGAATATCTTAATTTTTAAGGCTTCGAAGGCTACTATAGCTAATAACTCTTTTATACTAAAACAAAGCTAGGTAGATAACCTCTATCTAAATCTAAACATCTACTAATCTTATTATAGTATTATTATAGTTACTAAATTATAATAGAAGGTATACCTGTAGAAATAATAGCGAAAACAACTATATAGCGTACGCGGAGTAGGTATTAAAATAATAGGCCTATTTTTATAGATTTATACTATATAGCTTAATTAACTTCTTCTCCTTTATATCTTAGGTCTTTAATTCTCGATTAAATAATATATTATCCTTATCCTAAAATAATAGAGCTCTAGAGTCTAATAGGTATAAATCGGCTACTTTAAAAGTGCCTTTTACTATTTAAAGGATATATTTTCGATACTCCGGAGGTAGACGATCTATAACTTATATTATAGAAGGGGGTAATATACTATTATTACTACTTATTTGTCTAATATCTAATAATTAGATTAGGAGCGCTAGTTATAAGAAAGATAGTAGGCCTAACAAATTACCTTGTCCTATACTAGTTAATTAGCTATATATATATACCTTTTACTAAGGAGGACCCATATTTCGGGCTAGAGCCGGGGCCGCTAAGTAGGGATTACTATATTACTATAAAGGGTTAGGGGCCGGGCCTACCTAATTTTAGTATAGAGCCGCCGGTTGTGTTTATTCGCCTAGGGTACTACTTATTATAGCCCTATATATAATTAGGTTGCTATATACGTCGACCCCTTGTCTCTTATATAAATTAACGTATCTATAACCGTATAGTTAAGGTTAAACCCTTAGTTATACTATATTAGGACATAGCTAGTTAAAACTAAAAGCTCCTAGTATAGGAGTATATCCTTGTTAAGTATATCCTTGTAGAATAATACTATTACGTTAGTTATTATTAGAGTAAAACCCTTAATAAGTTACTAGACGTTTAATATCCTAGCGTTTAAGTTCCTACCTAACCTCCTACCTTTACTTAAGGGTTGCTATACTAGACCTTTAACCCTATCAACGATTAGTACCTATAGTATTATTAGTAGTATCTTTAGTATCTTTAGTATTAAACTAGGCCTGTAGCTCTACCCTTACTACCTCCCTTACTTATTCAGCCCTTAGTTTATATCTACCGATCGGGGTACGTTAATTTTATATATCTCTTATTACCCTTATAAACGCCTTATTACTAGCTTTTATTACTCTTCCTTTATAAATCGTAGCCGCTTTAGACTTTTAAGCTAACNCATTGTTACTTATTATTAATTAATTGTCTTTTTAAAAGAACCTAGAATCGTACAATAAGACAATAAATTGTAGTGTTGTTAATATAGGAGTTTACTCGAATGTGGGATATTTATCCCACCGAGTTGCTTAGTAAGCACTCCCTCATTCACAATAAACCACTGCTACATAAAAGAATCAAGAGTACTTGCCGAGCATTATCTTTTAACTGAAATTGCCGTGTTTTGATCTGATCGTTCTAATCTACCGCGGATTGCAACAGTTGACTTTGGAGTATATGAACAATATGTCAAATCACCAAGTACTCGTAGGTAGCAATGAGGGACGAAAGCAATCAGGGTCTTGATTAGATGTCAAATTGCTTCAGGAAGAGAAGTTAGCTAGCTAGACTACAAAGGCTGCCAGTGCCGGGTCACGTGAGTAAACAATGTGTGGTTGCGACACAATATAAGTAGGTCCTTGTGGTAAGATTTGTGTTTTCTCATAGTAAAATTAGCAAGTAGTTGAAGAACTACTGTAACAGTTTCAAGTTATCCTTATAAGGTATTTCTATTTTAGTATTCCAAAACCAAACATTGTTGGCAGTACTTTCTATGAAGAAAGAAGAGAAAAAAAGGACTTATTCAAAAGTACTACTTTTGGACTGCTTGATTACAAATTCCATATCTAGACTTAACCCTTTATATACTTGAAGGTCAACTAGTACTGTAGTGGTTCCTATTTGTCTTTTCACCACTATGTTAAACTACTACTATTAGACAATCATTCCCGTGTACTTACTGTTCCTTGTTTAATTTGTGGCAGAAGATAAATATAATATCGACTGCGCCCATGTCCAGTCTCTTAAAAGGGTCGTTGCCGCCAGGTACATAACCTCACAGTGTTCCTCTTGGAATACACTTACTTCTTACCTGTTGAGACCTTGTTTACTTGTTTCGCGAAGTTACTATCCAGGTATCACTAAGTGTATACAAGAACTATTCTGAAATGACTTTTAGACTAGTCATAAGGGCCAAAGAGATCTAAAGGCTATCTATTATTTATACAGAACAAAAACCTAAGCTTTTCCTAGTTAGGAAACTCTTACCCCGCACACCTATTCACTAAGCGAAGAACTCATATTCACTAATCTATCTGTACCCTTTAACTCTCAGATTGAGACTATTAGTTAAGTCATCGGGTAAGGAACTGGATATAGGCTAAAACAGAATATTGAGCATGGAAGAACGTGCTAGAACATTAAAGAACGAGGGCTCGCTTAGCAAATTGTTCTTTTGAAGGACTTCAATAGTATTCAATCTCAAAGAGCATAGAGTACTTGTTTTTAGGATCTGAAGATTGAAGAGAACTAATGCCTTTACAAGAAGGAGGCTTGATTGCCAATCATTGTGAAAAGAGGCACAATGGAAAGGAAAAACATGAACTTGTGGCATCAAATAACCTAATATGCTGTTTCAAAGGTTGATCTAGTCCTTTGATAAGTTGAGTCATTTTAAAGTAGTTACGTTCTAAAGAATAAGAGTTGCAATAAAACAGAATAACTCAAAATATTTTAACAAAGATGTGTTTTACTCATTGGCTACCTGATTGCTCCCTGGTGCAAAACCAGATATCAGAACAAAGATGTTAGGGAGTGGCCTCGCTAGTGAATAAACCTATTTGGCTAGAACGTGGTACCACATGGGACCATGTGGGAGATGTTGAATATTCACTTATAAACCTTGGAGCCCCTCTTCTTTGTGCTTTGGCCCCCATACTAATAAAACTTCTAGAAACAAACCTCTTGGCTGAAGGAGGGGTAGTTTTTGAGCCTTTGAATTAAGACCTTTCTCCAGGGCGGGCCATACATTCTCGCAAAAACAACCAACAACCAAGAAACCCCGCCAAACACCTGTGATAGACTGGAAAGGCCACTCAAGAATCAAAGATGGCTCTAGTATCTTTGGTGAAGATGCAAAATGACATTATGGACTTTATTGACATGAAAGTCCTCGGTAAGGGCTCAGCGCAAATGCCTGCGTATGGACCAAGAGCTAGATTCACCTACTTCACTCGTCTGCCCAAGGAACTACGTCTCAAAATATGGTCTTTCGCAACACCTCCGGGTACAATCATCAAAGCCAAAAACGAGCTTTACATCGGCGAAAAGCTTAACTATCCGTTATCTCACAAAGATGAGTTATGGACGTGGTCAGCATCTGAAACTACCTCCTACAACCGGCGAATTCCCTCTTTACTTCACACCTGTAAAGAGTCTAGAGAGGAGTATTTGCATTGCGATTCCATAACCAGACACCATCCCACTTATCTAATTCTCGTTGGGCCCAACTCTACAGGAACAGAGATACGACAGTTCTTTTTCTCTTACGAGCTAGACACAGTCTATTTACATGATTTGATCTCATACTCTACTACAGGTACAGTGACAGTGTAGATCTTGGTGCTCACATAACTTCAATACTAACAGTTTCTCACCAGAACGATTTCGCCGCCCGCTCTTTGAAAACCTTCAGAATATACTCATCGAGTACCATTATGTCGTTTCACTACTTCATCCGCACCAAGAGCATTTTTTGGGTGCTTTTCAAATGCTGCGAAAACTAGGCTTATATGACTACTATGGTAAGAGACCTTTAGACGTTCTCATAGGCATCTTGCAATCAGTTTATAAGAAATACGATACGCTCATTCAGATTCATAAACAAGCAACAGAGCATCTTCGACCTGCAAGACAGCCCCTTGAAATTTACTGGGTAACAACATACCGAATTCCGACCTATGGACCAAAGATGTTGGATGCTTTTCAAAATGGCTGTGCTTGTATTCATTTGGCTAGTATTCCTGAATGCATTAATTCTATCACGACAAGATTTCGCGGTGGTAAGTCCAATTGATTTTAAGAACTAGGAGCAAATTTAACATACTGGAAAAGCTGTTCAATGGGTCCTACAGGCTTCGAGGAAGTCGGCGGAACTGGTTTCATCAAAATCAGTTTCTGAGACCTGAGGCATGACCAAAAGGGTTGCAGTTTTCGATGATTGCGTGTAACCAAGCCTATCACCAAAGAAGCACGTCTTTCTGTGGCTGGGTGGCTCTCCACAGAATGCTACGGGTTTCTATATCCATGGGAAAAAAGAGGACAGAGACGAGACCAGAGGAAAAGAGGAGAAAATAGGAAAGATAGACAGAAAAGGAAAATAGGAAGGGCATCAGAAGCAAACCGCGGGAGAATAAATCGGAGAATCAGCGTAGATGCGTCCTGTCTTGAGGACTCCTGCTTGGTGCACAATACACTTATTCATCCATTCATTTCCAGCGCTTTGCTTTTAGTGAATAAGAATACCTCCCCACAAACTTTTGAAAGGCAAAAGAGAGGTTGAGGGCGTGAAAAATACCTACCTAAGTTGAACTAGCTTCAACTGAAGAGATTCCGAGACGAAAGAGATATGAATCAATTTTGAAGTTGAGGATTCATTCTAATAAAGCTTAAAGAAAAGCGAGGTAAGGAGAAATAATACTTCTTCATCCAAGAGAACGTTCCGAGAGAGAAGAAACTCACCACTGCGGAGGTAGATGGGCTAGAACTAATAGGCAGCCAGCATGAGGTAAACCTTTTAAGTTGTAACCACCTAGCCAAATTTGGTTTAAACAAGTAAATATTTATTTTAATGATCAATCTAATACAATAACAAATTCCCATAGATCATCCCTAGTAATCAGTACATGAGAGTAAGGTAGTAACGCAGTAAAATAAAAAGGACCAACAAGGCCGTAGTACATTGTGATTGATAGTCTCCATTTCTACAGTGACATCTCATCTAATACCAGAGTACACAAAATGTGTGAAAGAAAAAACCCCATCGAAGGACGAGTTGAATACAACGCAAGCTTAACCCGCACACAAAGTAAAAGCCTAGAAGCCGAATTAACTCTTGTCGAATACCCGTCGAATCCAGTAGAACTACAAGAGAGGAACACAGTTCTAATCCCCTATCCTAACGCCTCAATCTCGTTCCATAGCAATCCCATTTCCCTGCGTCAAAAATGACGGATATAACACCCTAAACTCCACGCTGAAAATCAAAATCAAATAACCCTCGCCTATAATCCCAAAGATTTATTCTTCCAATTCCCCTTCCTCACTCTCTTCGCCCTCTTCTTTTGGCATTGCCGTCGCCTTTGCCTGATTGCTGTTACTTGATTCATCGGAGTTTGTCTTGGCTCTTTTCGCTGGCGTGTCCTCTAAACCGGGACTTTCTTTTCGTTTGGTGCCTTGCTGTGAAACTTCTGATTTCATTAGTAATGAAAAGCCAGTCGAATTGAATTTGGATAACATGCCTTCAGAGACATGAGTCGTGGGCTCGTTCGCTGCCTCTTTGAGAACAGCATCCGATGAGCCTAAACCTCTCTCCGCTTTATGAAGTAAGTCTTTCGACTCATCTTTGGCTTCCCTCTTGACGTCTGGCGATACCTCGTCTACTTCTTCCTTTTTGGGGAGTCCGTTGAAGCTCGCTGATCTCTCCATCCCACCATTCGTTTGTGGCGGCTTGGTAGATTTACCCAAGCCGTTCACGCCAGTATTACTCGATTGGCTCTCCTGCTGGCTTCCGTTTCGCGTCATATGCGACCGACTCGGACTCGGCGTCTCTTTTTCTGGACTTCGTCGGCTTCGGTTTATATCCTCAGCTCTGTAAATGGGCGATTTCTCCCATTCATTGGCCTTTCGTCGAAGAGGATTTTCCATGTAGAAATTTCTCACGATCGTAACTCCCTTCACAATATTGGCAACTGTACCACCCAATCTCTCCCACCAAGGATTTCCGTGCTCGTCATCTGGAATCTGGGTCTGGGCGATTTGAACACCGAAATATAGAGCCGCAATTGCAATGTCCCTCGACGTCAGCGACAAACACAAAGTGGTATGACTTCCATCATTTAGGAACGACCAGGCAGCATTCCGCAGCTCGTTATTTGTTCCAAGTAAACCAAATTCCTTGAGAAAGCCAGTCAAGGTGTTATGTGGCGATTCCAGTACCAGGTCAAAGGTGAGTAATTCTAGAAGCATTTCCTCGTATAGAAGAATGTTATCCCTCCATCTCCAATATTCGCTAGATTGCTCGTCGACCATCAAATTTGGGTTCTTTTGCGCGGTTTTGGTGCATGCGATGACGATTTCCTTTGTTTTGCGACACGTTTCTTCGGTTTTGGTCGCAAGAAAGAGCGCAGTAGCTGCGATAACCTGTATAAAACCCGGATATCAGCAGATGTAGTTGGCAATTGCCGGTTCCCGGGATGGGCGCAAATTGGAATTTCCTGGCGCAATAGAAAGTCATGCTGGGCTGCGGGCCTGGGGGAAACGTACATAGTGATGGTGACCTCTCTTGGGATCTAGACTGGCGCGCATGTAGAATCGCTGGAAGAAGACGCTGGCCGTGGCAATGGTCAGCTGAGGAAGCTTGAGGATACATCCCGCATGAAGTATAAAGTCTGCCCCCTTCGCTCTACAGAGGCGCTCATGCTCTGGAGGGACGCCATGCGCGGCAGAGGGCGAGTTGAGGATCTCCTTGTCGGTAAAGAGCCATTGACTCGATCCAGAAGAAGCCATTGCGAAGGTCGGGACGTGGTCGTGAAGATTCGTTTTCTGAGGCGGAGAGTTTCTTCGCGCGAACGGCGGTGGTGATGGGGCGGCTGGTGGTATATTCAATCGACGCGTTACGGTGCTGGAGGAGGAACAGGATTGTCGGGCATTTGAAGGCGCATCGGAGGAGAAAAGAAGATGTGGTCGGTAGGGCTCGACGGTGGTCATGGATGGATCTTTATAGAGGGGAGGTGAATACAATGGAAGTAATTGTGCCCGCGACAATAGGTACGCACTGGTAGGGTCCTAAGCCTAGCTATGGTCGCGGGTCCCTGCGAGCCGCTTTCTCGGCGACCGGATAAACAGTTTCTCCGGCTTCCCCAAAACTTCTTTTCATCTTTTACTTGTTCTTTTGCAATACATAATTATTTTGTCTAAATAAATGTCCTAGTAAGACACTGAGAATATCTCTATAGCTCTATTACTAAGCATCTTAATACTATATAAGTTATAATTGTTTTGGAGGCTTCAAGCAACGAAAATGACTAGCAGAACCCCCCTGGTACGACCAAAGTAGTTATTCTGAAGAACATCTGCCTTTATAAGACAAATTCGAGCTTCGAATTTCTTGAATTAAGACATTCCTCCGAGTTCGAAGACAGAAAAGATTTTAAGTGAGCTTAAGCAAAATTGGTTAATCGTGTTTATAAATTAATTAATAGTTAATAACGCTTCGTTCTAGTTCGTCATAGATCAATCAAATACGTAGAACCTACCAAATCTCATAACCGCATTATCTATTTTCAACTCTAGTAACATCCTTACATGCAGTTCAAGGCCACCTGAAGTTAATGTAGGTCTCAAGACCCATAGTCACACTCTTACAACTACGGAAGTATTCCAGAGACACAACATCGGCTTGCACTAAGCTGCTTACCTCACCTTGGCATATTCTGTATCACAACCCGAATCTATTTTCAAAACCCAAGAAAGCTATAGTGAAGCCTGAGAATAAACGATACGAGAAGAATTGCGTATCCTAACTCTAAGCGAGCTATAGTATCATGCCCCCTCAAGCAAAGAGATTTGTCAAGTGTCCACATCCCTAATGAGACAAGATAAGAACAACACCATTGACCCATTCAATCCCCTAAACTATCCACATAACCGAAACCCACATTTTTCTTCACCACAACAATCCACCTAGGAGGCCACATATGTGCTATCCATTATCCCGGAACCCCTCTCACAACCAGTCACTTCCATCGACTTCCCACTTTTCAGGCTTTCCGTCACAGCGATAGCGTTACCCAGTTGACCACTCAGCTTATCCATGATTTTCTCCGTTTTCTGGAGTTGGGCCTGTGTCCGCTCGAGAAGAAGGATGTATCGCATGATTGCTTCTGATTCGGTGCTGGTGGTGGAGATGGGAGATATACTTCCTACTTCATCGAGGGCTTCAGTGTCTGTTGTCTGGAAAAGCGAGTTGCGATTTTCGTCGGCGGAAAGCTGGGGTTGCTTTGGTGTCATTGATAGGTTTGAGACGTCTTTGGAGTTGGGTTAGTGACCATTATCTGGAGCGATGATGAAGGAGATGGAGACCTGGTTGGTGATTGCAGTTGGTTGCACTCTTCCCTTCTGCAAACCCTGCTGATTCCATTTCTTTCCTTGTCTTGGAACTGCTCGAGTAAATCTCTCGAATATTGGATGCTTGAAAAAAGGATGATCCTGCTTGGTGCGTGATTAGAAACTATTTTCTTAATTGTCCAAAATCAGTGATGGGGAAATTTGGAATCAGGTTTGGTTTTGATAAGGGCTGATACATCTTCATCCTCTCTTAGGGAAGGAGCGACCTTAGTGTTGCGTTGACCAATCTAATAGGGTAAGTGCTATTGATCCTAGTGATTGAACGTTCTTTTTTCAGTCAGAGGGCTTGAAAGTGTCCTCTTGAATTTTATGACCAAGTATCCATCACTGGCTTGTATAAGACAAGTGAATTCTAGAAGCACAAAGATTAGTGTCATATTTCCAAAAGAACAAAAATTCTACTTGATCAAGCCTCTATTCACAGAACATCTTATTTTCTGTTCAAAAAAGAAAGCCCGTACGAGAGTTACGAAGACCTATGACATTTGCATGATGACCGCAATCCCTCTTCGCTTTAGAGACTGACTTTCTAACTCGGTGAAGGCACGGAGTGCCGCCATCGAGCTCCAGTTGTTCTTTCCATCCGCGAGACCCAGATACCTGACTCCATCGCTCTTTCCTCCCAGCCCTCCTTTTGTTACCTTCATATTCATAATTCCGAAAGCTCTCATCCCTGCTCCAAGTTTCTAGAACGCCTTTTTTGAATGCTCGGGCAATTACTCCCAGGTTACCATTGGAAACTTGAACTCACTTTTAAACACCTTGAATCTCGCACAACTCGAAGCCTCAATTTGAATATTCTCAAGTTTGGATATGAACATGAGAAGCAGATGCAGCCCCGACGTGGTGCATTTCTAGACTTCGCTCGTATGAAGGTTCTTCAAGGTATGGCTAGTAGAGACTGAGTATTGGCGACCAGGTTGTGCGTTGTGCGCATCCAGACGGTCGCTCTTTCGTGGCAGGCGGCAAAGTTCATGGCATGTTGAAATGGATTATAATAGATATAACATATAAATCAAAGCAACACGCAGTTCAGGTAGAGGATTTGCAGCTAGCAACACCTGTGGGAGCGCTTTACTCTCCAGGATGAACTTGTTGAACCTTTCGATTTCAGTGTCCCGATACCCAATACATGTCACAGTCTGACTCTCTTTCTGTTCATCCGCAATGTCCCAGAACCTTAGGATATCTTCGCGCGCCCTGTGATGACTCCCCTGAAACATCGACGTTTCCACCGCAATCCAACAAGACTGGGATACAGGGTGCGCAGTTTCTATATCCAGTCAGGGTGGTCCATTGTAAACCAGCGATCGAAAATATTGTCTTGCTAAACATCATTTTATATCGAATGTCCGGGGATAGTTCCTTCTATGACCGATATGGTGAGCGATAGATTCGACAGTCTTTTAATACTGAGCAACTCGAAAAATGCCTCAATGGCTAGATGAAACGACTCAACGATCCCCCCCGATATCGAGTCTAGCGAACGGTACAAAAGACGAACTCGTGGGAATTCTGGTCCTATCTTAGGGTGGTTTTGCACAAGGACATTAAAACGGTCTCCATTCAACTCCTGTCATGCAAATAAATAGTGAAAGATTGTTCAGTTCCATTGAACTCATGAAGCCCCGATTCTGTATGCCGATCATTTCAATCCAGGCTCTGTTTTCTCATCCCAGTTACCTATGAACACGAACTTGTTCTTGCTGTATAGTATCAATGCTGCTTTGTGGCTGATGATCGTATTGTATAGAACAGATTCAGCGCTCTTTTTTTGGATATTGGAAGTCAATGTCTGATAACCAAAGTCGGTGGTTTTCAAAGGTATCGAGCTTGGAGCTGAGAGAACAAGATTGTAGCAGTAACTGCGAAGGTCCCAAGGAAGATCAAGGAATGTTACACTCGTTTGAGGGGAAGCTTGTGAGAAACGATATTGAGCAGCCATTCTGGGTAATAAACAGCAACAATGAATATGGTTTTGTTGTTGATCTAACCAACGACAATCCAGCTCATGCTCCCAGCCTGCATTGTTGCTCTGAATGCACCCAATAGTGGTATTTTGCCTCAGCTACAATGAAGTGTAAACCAGCAAGAGAAAGCCGAGAACTATTTCTGTGGAATGGAGAAGAGTGAAACCACTCTTTTGATCCTCTAAGAATCCTATCCGGGATTATAGCTAATCATGTACTCCAACCATGTCCAAGTTGTGCTGTCATGTTTCCAAAACACCAACCAACCTTCCAAACAAGTCGAAGCAAGCAAATACACTGATATATACAGTACTCAACACCAATGTTGGATCAAGTATAAAAGATATCCTAAATTCATTACTTATAACAAAAAACCCGCTCCAAGCGGCGTTGAAATACAAATTTAGTTCCTGAAGATTTAGAAGGGGGATTGGAGCAAGAAGGTGTCATTCCTCAAAGACGAAGTTCTCTCATCTCCATTTTTTCCCGTTAGCCGGAACACCTCCACACTCTTCCATTCATATCCATATATATAACGTCTCCATTTCACACTTACCTACCGTGCCTGCGTTGCCCAACACGTGACATTCCCAAATGATGCTCATCTCCTCAGTACATCCAATAATACACATACAAACCCCATCAAATAGAAACCACAGACACGAAATAAGGATTTTCTATATTAAGCATATAACACCTTTTCGGATGGAAGGGTACGAAGAGATTACCCCAGTATGTATGCCCCACGCCCCTTTATCATGCCAAGACTTTACGCGAGGGCATAGAAGGTTATATCGAATTCTCCCTTTATATCCCCTTGAAACTGTTTAACCACCACCCAGCAAACACCTCAACTTATGTTGTATAAACCAGGATCAGAAGAGCTTGGGTCAGGAGAGGTTTAGACAGGATGTCAGGTCCGGAGACCGAGGACATCTATTACGGGACAAGGATAGACTAGTATAACAGCAAAGAACCAATCCATTGACTTATCAGTGCAAATATATAGGTACAAAAATTGCAACCCAAGACCTAAATGTTTTCTTCCCATAATAACTCAATACTTCTAACTTCTAAGACGGTATAAAAGAATTCCTTAAATCTCTACTTGACGTTCTGACTCAGATGTGTTGACCAAAACCATGGCTTAATTGCATTCTGTCTGGTCGTGTAACAGAGCATCACTAGTACAGTAAGCAAAGGCATACATTTTCGTTCCCCATCCTGATTCTATACTCATCTTCCGCATGAACATCGTTGTAGCGCGTAGTACAAGGTGAGCATTCCATACGAAGGTTTGCGGTAGATTGGACACCAACCCCTAACTCGACAGCATATCACTCACTTTCAAATCAAATATACACCTCTATTAGAACGAAGTCAGGTAGTGACATAAAGTTAGACAGTAGTATCCACCACCTAACAGCTTGTCTACCTAGCCTTGACATAGAGAGGCGACTCAACTATTAAAGACTTTATGATATTACTGTGAAAAAGAGGCGAGCACCTCAATGTCGGCCTCAAAACAGAACACAAGGTCACACGCAAGAGTCACAGAAGCGTGACCAGAATCGGAGCCAAAGACTAGAGCGGATTGTCCTTACATGATGCAGATACCAGGGATATCTGGAATAGATTGAAGGGGACATATTTAACAACATAATAGTTGTTACTCATTTCCATAACAAGAACCAGCTGGTATATTGACTGAGAAATAGATACTCTTCCCAAATTATGGTGTATGAACCTCCCACCCACCTTCTCAATATTAATCCTCTTGCTGTAGGACAGATATCATAAACCGTAGAAATGAAGCAGGGTTTTACTCCTATTCACCAGCTTTATCTCCCAATTTCCACTTCTACCATCCTCCCACTCTCACCTCTCACTCCCCCACACACAACTATAGATACCCAGCCCCAGCTTCAGAAAGAAACACATACTCACCACAACCTTCGCTGCATACCCCCATAACTCCCCCCCAACCACCCAAACACCCAATTACCCATTTCCCAAAGCCCTCAAAAGCCCTACACGCTCACATAGACACTAAACCAAAAAGGTTATGTCCCACGTCTTTCCCGAGACCCACATATATCTCCAAGAACGTGATATAATCCATCGACAGTAGAGTTCAATTCGACAGCATGCAACACCCCTTCCCCTTCCCTTCCCTCCACATTCCACACAAAAACCAAAAATCCTAAAACAGTATTATGTGAGACTAACACATGAGATAGGTATCAACACCCCACACTACTTTACCTTCCAAGACGACCAAGGAGAATGTTGTGCATTATTCAATGCCACATGCATATTCTTCTAGCTCTTCCAGTCGAGTATCTATCCTGATAAATGGAGAGAGGGAGCATAGGTGTGGTGGGTTATGGGCTATGGATGGAGGATGGAAGATGGAGGAGATGGTAGGATACGTAATTGTCACACAAGTACTTCATCCCTACGATAGCTTGTTATATCACGATACTGTACCCACCCCTAAATCACATCCAAGCAATCACATCACACACACAAAGCCATTCAAATCCCCTCAATTCACTACCACACTCAATCACTCCCATCCCATTATCATATCAAACACCCCTCATAATTCCACCAGAAAACTCAAAGAGGTATGGGTATCCGCACCAAATACAAGAAAAAGCAAAAGCAAAAGCAAAAAAAAAAACGCCATCGCAAAGATCATGTTCACCATGTCTCGTAATTCATACATCATACATCGTTACCCCCTCGAACAAAACAAAAGAAAAAAGAGAAGAAGAAAAATTGTAGAAGAGTTTTGAGATCGTGATTCATCCAAGGTTTGTTGGTACTGTAACCAAGGAGATGTCCGTGTTTTGGTGAGGCAATGTTGGGGAGGTGGTTGAGTACCGAGTGAAGCGAAGAGGTGTTTCAAGCCAAGCCAAGCCAGGTAGATGAGGGAATTGAGTTTGAGAAGTTTGAGAATTTTGAGAAGGTTGTGTAGGTTGTGTAGGTTGAGAAGTGTGTTTATCCCAAGTACCGACCAAGACGATGAACATCAATAAGTTGAAACAGCAGCCGACGAGCTTCATTCTCCTCCGCAGTACAGATCGCACCATGAGCACGCTTAGCAACATGCATATCACGACGTTCCGTAAGACGATCACCACCCGCAGCCTGACGCGCAGAACTAGCATGGCTCATAGGAGGATGCGCATGCGAATGGCCTTTCGTCTGTGTAAGATTCCCAGCGCGAGCCTTCTGAACATCCATCCAAGCCTGACAACCCAGACCCGCACCATTAATCTCTTGCTCACAGGTACGATACATGTGGATGAAAGGACAAGGTTGAATCGAGCACGTGTGGGTAAGAGGAAGTGTCTCGTCGTTGAATTCGTCGCATACCTTTTGGAGCTTGCAGCCTGGCACGGTGCAGATGCTGCTGCTGCAGGTGATGGAGATGGGACAGATGTTGCGGACGCTCTCGGGGAGAGAAGAGATGAGGAATTTGATGCTGTCTTCGTCGATGCGGCTGGCTTCGAAGACGGATTGTCCGATGAGTGCTGTGCCGCTGTATGGATGGCCGGGGTGTGGCATTGGTGGTGGGATGGTGTAGCAAAGGTTTGGTCGCTCGGTTGGGACGACATCTAAAGCACCGACCCCTGGGATGGGGGGAACGGTGTTGGACGAGTATGCGAATGGTGCCGACTTGGAGGACGAGGCGATTGCTGCCGGGACCGACTTGGGTGAGGAGCTGGTCGGGACGAAAGATTGCTGTTTGAAAGTGTTAGCTGGATGGAGATGCAAAGGTGAGGTTGAGATAACTTACTGCGCCAGGATTGAAGTTGGCCGCCGAACCTGGTCTGGCAGGCAGCGAACTGGTTGACGCAGCGAGGTCGTTTCCACCAGAGACCGAGCTGGCACTCGAACCAGGATTCTTGCCCTTCTTTCCCTTCTTGCCCTTGGTGCTGGTGGCAGCTTGGGCGTAGGTAGGTGGTGGTGGGATGGGGATCCCACCCTCCTTTCCCTTGCCCTTACTGCCGGCAACAGCACCGTCGTAGTCGTCCGTGTAGCTCTTGGTCCCGGGTGGGAACAGAGGGAACGGATCTTGAAGGGCCTCCTGGGCCGCAGGATCAATCGACTTGATCATGGCGGTCTGAGGCAGGTGAGCGGCCAGGACTGAGTAGGTGCGGTCCAGACCAAGAGCAACGATGTGATGTTCATAATAATTGATTATTTTGAACAACATCTTGTTCTTGGTCTTCATGCCCCAGTCGAGCCGCTCAAAGGCCTGGAGATGAAGAGGTCAGTATTGGCATTGAGATGAAGAATGAGAGGGGCGAAGAGAGATCGAGGAGGGGCTGTGATATGTGAAGGTTGATATCTTACCTGCTTCTGAGCCGCCATGTCTTTCTTCATACCATCGAGGTCATCAATGGCATGTCGGGCGTTCTCCTCGGCGAGACGAAGGTTTCCCTTCTCCGCTCGGAGATCGTCCTTCACCTCGCTGTACTCGAGATGGAGTCGGTCAAGCTGGCTGTCCAAGCCAGCAATCTGAGCCCTCGCGAGCTCCAGATCGTTGCAAGTAGTGGCCATACCAGCCAACGCAGCCTCCGCGTCGTCACGGGCCCAAGCAATGTTGGTCAGCGCCGTGAACACACGCTGTGGATTGGCCTTGACTGCGTTGGCCAGACTCTCGGCATCGACGACGGAAGGCAAGGTCGAGTCGAGAGGCTTGACACCTCCACCCATCTCGGGTACGGACTCTCCAGTCAGGGAGGCAGACGCACCCGCGGCGCCATACCCCATGGCATCACCTGCTGCCTCACGAACAGGGGCAACAGGGAGCGGCGGCAAGAGAGCACGAGGTGCATCTCCATCAGGCTCGCCATTTTGACCTGTTGCGCGTTAGTTGCGATGTTTTGGATTGGCGGAGATGGCGATGTTGCCCTCGATCTCAAACGTGAGGACGACGTACCTTCCTGGAGAGCCGCGAGAAGAAACGCGTCCTGAAAATCCATATCTGTTGTCAAGCCTGCCATGTATGCTGATTCAATCCAGGGAATGTTGAGCTGCTGGCAATTAACAAAAGGCGACCAAGGTCGTTGATCTGCGAAGAAGTGGATGTCTGGAAGGATGGAAAGATGGAAAGATGGAAAGGTGGATGGTTGTGGTGGAGGAAGGAATAAAGGACATACCGGTTTGACTGCGGGTAATCTAATGTTGAAAATATACGTTTGGCCCTGGCCCTGCATATGGCGTCGCCATTGTATTTGTGTAGGCATGGCGAGGTAGGTCTGCGTGTGGTTGATGCAACCAGTCGGAGGAATATCGCAAAGCAAAGAGGAGTTCAATCAAGCAAAAGGACCAACCGGAGAAATATCGCAAGATGTGCAGCCGAAGTTGTCTCCGAGCTATCCAGGATGGTGGGAGTTTGGGGGTATTTAAATTTGAACCTGGGGACGCTAGTGTGTGCCGCGCTAGAATGTTTTGGAAAAAAATCAACCAATTGGATTAAGCGAGCGTTGGCAGTCAAGATAGGGGGGAGGTGAATCTGCAAAATCACGCAATTTGGGACAACCGTGTGAGCTTTGGAGAGATAAGCTTACCCTTTTTGGGTAAGTTTTCATGCAGATCTTGTCTGCTAATTTCCCAATGATAGCAAAGTAAAATTACAGACAAATGTTGCGACAGACTCATGGTAGTGCACCCAATTGCCCATTTGTGCTGCAATATCAATAGAGCTCTTTGCCAAAGAGCAATACTTTGAAGTAGTGTCTTATGATTGAATAGAGATAGATTCATTTGAAGACAGCTCCACTAAAGATCATTCATTCAGCCCAGATAAAAGAAGCCAAAACTATACCAAAGCAAGCAATCAGACAACCCCATCCACCCACACATCACCTCCAGACATCGCATCCTAAAATCTCACATACAAACCTGTCTTCCCTCAATGACACCACCAATGTCCACCCACACATCACCTCCAGACATCTTTTGTTGAAATTCCACATACAAACCTGTCTTCCCTCAATGACACCACCAATGTCCACCCACACATCACCGCCAGACATCTTTTGCTGAAATTCCACATACAACCATGTCTCCCCTCAATGACACCACCAACACAGCCCATCAATCTCTCTGGACCAGCCACCCATCTCTCGTCTCTCAGAACGACAAAAACAAACACTTCACCATCAATTTCGTAATATCAATCTCAAACTCCATACTGCGCCTCAGAGAACTCCTTCAAAGAACACACTGCAATAGCGATATCAGACTCAGCCACCAATTAAAACACAGCCATCTCGTAGCTCTGTCTGGCAGTACTACTCAATCACTCCATCCTCCACACACCCATCAAGAAAACCTCCCCTTGCCAAGCCATCTACTCCCATTGCCCAAGTAACTTCCTCCAACCAAGGAGATCAATACACCAAATCCCCAAATCCCCAAATCCTCAAATCCCCAAAGCCTCGACACAACCCACGTTCTGCTTACCTCCGTATAAAGCAGAAACAACCCCATATCACCACAAACTCAAATAGTTAAACCTTCATCTCAACTTCCAAATCCTCGCGCACTTTCGAATCAATCCATCCATCAATCAACCCCACCTGTCACGTCAGATACTCGACACCCCCCAAACCACAATCCATACCCCACCACCACCACCCCAGACCCTCCCTTCACACTTCACACTTCACACTTCCCACATCACACCCCCCTCCACCACCACCCATCCAACTCACCCAAAAACCCCCCTTCCTCTTCCACAAAACAACCAAAAACGAACCCAACCCTAACCCCTCAAACCCAAAAAACCTCCTCCTCACCAAAAACACCATACCAT
>LT855420.1:141183-161247 GCA_900184765.1 Hymenoscyphus fraxineus
ATAAACGCCATGGTGAAGTATAGTAAGATCTTACAGTATGTATATATGCAGACGCAGATGTACTCGCAGATCCGAACGGTACAGTACAAGTACTGCACTGCACTGGATTAGTTCACTGACATACGGAAAAGACGGCAGGAGGTCTATGGTGGAGGGGAGACATGGTGGAGGGGAGACATGAGGGGTCATATCGGGATTATGGGAGAGGAGTATTCGTATCATTTTTATACCATCGGACCGTTGCTGGAAACAAAGTAGAAAGCAGAAAACGTACGAAGCATACACATCTCACCTGAAGCCTCACAAGTACTAACATCACCAATAATTTAATAAATCACCAATCAAGAAAACACCTCATAAACTTAACCAACAAACAAATAACTTCAATTTTGAGATCAGATAAATCGAGCCACCACGAGGGATGGAAACGCCATCCCTACAGTACAAATCCAAAGAGAACACCATCTATATAGCCCATCTATATTGTCCATCTAAAACGAAAGTCCAAAATCACGCTAACCAAGAAAATTCGTTACATCCCGCATCACGGATCTACTCGATAGCAGAAGCAGAGTTGTCTCCAGTAACAGGGTTCATGGCATCACTCCACTCAAACTTGAAGTCGGGGCTGATCTCCTTTCTCAGCGCCGCCTTGACAGCCTCGAGGACATTGTCGAAGACACCAAAGTTGGCGGGGTTCTCGTCATCGTTGCCCTCGCCCTGGTAAACACCGGTGCGAACCAGACAGGTATTCCATCCATACATATTACCACCAGTAATATCAGATGCAGGGTTATCACCAATCATGTAAATGTTCTTGGGGAGCTTCTCCTCGTTATGAATGGTCTCCATCCATGAAGTCATGATCTCATCGGCGTACTTGTAGGTGGCTAGTTCTGGCTTTCCGTAGACGACACGCTCGAGTTCTTTACCAGTAAGAGCTTTGTAGATGGCCTCAAGTGCGATACGGAAGGTTCCCTGGGACATTCGGGGGATTGGGTGTTCAGTTGGGCAGAGGAGATCTCCTTGGGAGAAGTAGATGGGGATTTGGTTCTTGGTTGGGTCCTTGGCTTTGGTTCCTAGGACACCGTCCTCGGAGAGAAGGAGATCGATGATGATTTGTAAGTCGGTAGCGTAGTCTCGGGAGTCGGAGAATACGAGGATGGCATTGATGCGTACTTTGGAAAAGTCTCGTGGTGATGAAGTCGCACGCTGTTCGGCGGTGAAGTGCTCTCTAAGTGGAGCGATGGTTTCGTTTGCGGCGTAGATGTCGTTTGGAACAACAATGTCTTTGAAACCGTATTGTTTGGCAACTTCACGACATTGGTAGTTCTCTCCTCCGACGACAAGAACAGTCTCGTAGTACTCGGAAAGAGCGGACATGGGGGTGTGTGATTGAATGAATTGTTCAGTAGAGACTGGGTTCTTGAGAATTCTGGAGAGTTGTGCACATCTTGCAGCTTCGGGCTTTCCGGATCCGTTGGTGAGGAAGATATGGGGGATGGTGATACCAAGCTCATTATCACCGTTCAAGATCTCAAGAACTCTTTGTCCCTCTGGGATCAAGCGATCACCATGAACTAAGACACCATCAATGTCGAAAGCAAAAGCCATATCTTTAGCAGCCTTAGTCTTTGCGGAATGGATGTCCTGAACTTGGGAGGACAAGATTTTCCGGGTTGGTTGAATGGGAGGCATTCCAGGTCTACTTTGCTTCATATCAGGACCTGTGACGGATGAAAGTCGTGATTGACGCTTTGAGCGAGGAATGGGTAATGAAGCTCCAAAGCTGTTGCGTGAGTTGAGACGTGGTCGTCCTGCGCTGGCGGGAAGGTCTCCCAAGCTCATGTGGTGCATCAGCTTGTCGGTGTCAGCTACTTGAGATTTGCTTGCTGGAACTTCGACGGCTCCATATTGATGGTCGCCAGGAATTGGAAGGTCATGGTTGTAGAGTTGTTGTTTTGGGCTGATGACAGCTTCCTCAACCTTATCTTCAAAGGCAGGCATCTTGATGTATAGGTTGATGGCTTTTTGAATAGAATTAGTGATCAGTAGAAGGACTTCTGGAAGGCTTGCAATGAAGTTGTGGTTTTGGAGATGGCAAGTAAAATGAAAATCAGTTACTGGTGGGCTTCTGGCTCTGTATATATTTACTCGGTAGGTAAGCAAAAATAGACGGCCTTGAAAGCAAGCTAGAGAATACTTAGGAAGACAATTCCAACTGCAGCGTCACTTTTCCGACCATAACAGGGACATGTGAATCCATTACTCGTCGTCTTCAGCCCGCATCCTTACCATCTCATGCAAGGCTCCACCAGAGCCTTCTCTTTTGGTTCCGGGTTGGTGTTGAAACGCGAGGCTCCAGTATACTCGGTGACGGTGAGAAAATGTTGTATCAAAAGCGGATCCGAGAGTCTGCAGAGGTTAAGCCTTGCAGAAATTACCAGGAATACACCCGAATAACGATGCCCAGGCTTGGATAGGTGGGGATCTGGCGCTTCGTGAAATCCCGGTCAGGACATGCACGAACGGGTTGACTTCAAAGGTCAGATACGAACGGACCCTTCATTCCTTCGTTCCCTACCTGGGGGTGGATTTGAAAGGCTGAAGAGGGGTCGGTGAACGAGTGTATCCACGCACGAGTTCTCGTTGATCCTCTCGTTGATCCAGTGTGACGTTGACTTTCCACACTTCTTGCTGAGGTTTGCCGCGGTATCGCCGTGGAGCTAGGTCCACACCGACATCCACCGTGTTGACAGCAATTGAGTTCATTCGTGCTGCCCTTGGCCGTTGCCAATGAGCTTGTTGCCTGTTGCCGGCTCGTGGGCTACAGCGATGCCGTCACATCGAACGAGGCTCAAAGTCTAGCGGTATCAAAAGTTGGCAGACCCAACTCACCAGGATGCAGGAATGAAAACTGGGAAGTTAGGGCTAGGGCAGCCACACAGAGTTTGCTAGGGCAAGGGCAGAGAATGATAAGAGGACTCCATTATAGGCAGCGATTCATTTAATAAGGATTTTTGGTATGTACGAGGTCCAGGTCTGAATCAGAGGCAGACGTTGACTTTTTTCCTCCGCCTGTCAAAGATATCAAGTGAAGTGCGAAAATTAGTGCGGCTGGCTGGGAGCCTCATTTTGCGCCATGCCCGACGCCCGCCCGTCGACTCTTCCGCTGCGGGAAGGGCAGGCGGCCAAGACGCCAAGAGCGCAAACACTGGTGATAGTAGGGTTGTTATAATTATATATAATTGGACCTCATTACGTTATATGCATTATTATAAGAAAAAGCACGTTATTATTTATAATTATGCCAAGACGTACTAGCAAGGGTTACGACCCACTCCGTAGTATTTCCAGCCAATAGAAGCCTAGGGTCTCTTGCGGGCAGAAGTACGATTCAAGTACATCAAGTAGGATCTCCTAGTATGGCTGGAGTTACTAATATATTACCTAGTTAAGGTAAGTGTAAACACTCAATAGCCCAAGGGCGAATAGAACATTCAATTGGCTTAGAGGGCTATAGCGTGGGGCTATACCCTGCCTATAACAAGTCGTATACAGGGGAGGGGGCGACCCGAGCTGTCCAGACCCTTTACTATTCTAACCCCTATGAACCCTCCTTAGAACCCTCTTCCAGCCAATTAATAGGCGTATTTTACTACTAAAAGTGGGGTTCAAATAATCCAAAAAGCTCATTATTATATAACGGAAAAAAAGCTCATTATCGTGATTCATAATAATATAATTTTAACAACCCTAGGTGATAGCGGGGCGGCAGATAAGATGGATGACTAAGCTGTCGCAGCCAGGCTGCCGGTACTTCTCCGGTACTTCCGACGTCGGGCCCAAAGAGATATCTTTGAGATATCATTGGTGACCTTTGACCTCACCTCAAAATCTCCACCACGAGTCCACCTGGGCAGGGTCCCTTTTCAGGGTTCAACAAATTCTTGGAAGCGTGCATGCGAATCCCCACCACTTCATATTTCCAGAGTCCTGCCCCTCTTACAAAGTCCAAATAATATTACAGAAAATCCCTCGATTCGCAGAGAAAAATGTGCTCGATAGATGGACCCCTTATCTCCAAGACGTCATCATGTACTTCGTAACCGAGTACGGAGACGCCAAAGCATGATAACCCTAACTTTTCCTTTCACATTCCAGCCGACGCAAGCGCAGCCTGGCAAAGATGCAATCATGCAATTCAACAATTGATATGATATACTTTCCCAACCTGATTTGACAACTCTACACCCAAGAGGCATCTTGCTCTATTTCAAAGTAAAAGCTTTTCTCAGACTCCCAATTTCTAGTATCTACCCCACTTTCAAACTTTCGCACGGCAAACATACGATACGTCGATACCATTTCTCTCTTACATCGACCTGCCTTATCCAACCCGATACATCAAACATTCCCAAGCCTCAAAGTAACATCATATCCACAAAAATGGCAGCACCAGCAGTTACAGGCCCCATCCTGAAGCTCAACAATGGCGTTTCCATGCCTTCGTTGGGATTTGGAACATTCGCAAGCGAGGGAAGTTCGGGAGAGACACACAGAGCAGTAGTCGCAGCCCTCAATGCCGGGTACCGACACCTCGATTGTGCCTGGTTCTACCAAAATGAAGAGGAAGTCGGCTCGGGCATGCGAGAATTCCTATCCAACAACCCTAACGTCAAGAGAGAAGATATTTTCATCACCACCAAGGTCTGGAATCACCTTCACGAACCAGCCGACGTGGAATGGAGTCTCAAAGATTCCCTGCGGATGCTGCAAACCCCGTATGTGGACGCGTTCCTCGTCCACTGGCCAATAGCAGCCGAGAAGAACGAGGATAACACCGTGAAAATTGGAGCAGATGGAAAGGTACCTACGCACTTTTCCTTACCCTGCACACTGCATATTTTCGCAAATTCTGATTTGTTGCTAACCGATATAACCAGTACATAATCAAAAAAGACCTAACCGAGAACCCCGAACCAACATGGCGAGCAATGGAGTCCCTTTACGAGCAGGGCTTGGCAAAATCGATTGGTGTGTCCAACTGGACGGAAAAGGGGATCGAACAACTCCTCAAATTCGCCAAGGTCAAACCAACCGTCAACCAAATCGAAATCCATCCGTTCCTACCGCAATACGAATTAATCCAATTCTGTCTTTCCAAAGACATCATTCCTGTCGCCTACTCACCCTTAGGATCGCAAGACCAGGTTCCAGGCACCGGTGAAAAGGTCTCGACGAACAAGGATTTGAATGCCATCGCGGACAAGAATGGTGTTTCCTTGGCTCAGGTCCTCATCTCTTGGGGATTGAAGAGGGGATATGCGGTTCTTCCTAAGAGCTCTAACCCTACGAGGATCTTGAGTAATGCCAAATTGATCACTTTGAGCGATGAGGATTTCGCTGCTGTCAATAAGGTTGCTGAGGGACGAAAGTCGAGGTTTGTTAATATGAAGGATACTTTTGGGTACAATGTCTGGCCTGAGGAGGTATAGAATAACTTTTACTTCAAAGCTGTCATTTAGAGCGTTATAATTGGATAGATAAAATAGATATTGGGATGGAATAGAAGAATGCTGTCCATATCAAGTTTCACAGAACCACGGGCTACTGTCGCGTTTCATTTGTAGTTACTAATCAACATCGCCCCTCAGTTTTCCCAACTCGTGCAACACACTCCTTTGACTCCTTGTACTGGATAAAAAGTTACACATCGGCTTTCCTCTCCTCTTTCCCATTATCTATCTAGACAACAACCTATACTCACAAGAAATACTCTACCCATCCACCACCCAACCATCCTATCCCATCCCAACCCATNAAAGGAAAAGAAAACAAGTATCTCGTATCTAATCTCACAACCAAATCAAACTAAATCAAACTACGAGTAAATAAAAATAAAATAAAAATAAAGATAAAAAAAAAAAAAAGTTCCCTTGTGCCCTAAGCTAATAAGTATGGAGGTTAGGTATAAGTATATAAACAAGAATCAAAACCCCTCTTCCCTACTTCCCTACTTTCCACTGAACCTCAAAAAAGGAAAAGAAAACAAGTATCTCGTATCTAATCTCATACATGTATGTAATTAAACTAAATAAAAATAAAAAGTTCCCTTATACCACAAGTTAATAAGTATGGCGGTTAGGTATAAAGATTTAAACCTCAAGCGAAAGGAGATTGAAGGATTGAAGGATTGAAGGATTGCGATGGTGTGAGGAGATACAATGGGGTGAGGAGATACAAGGAGGTGCGTTAGTAGTGTGACAGGTGGTGTGACGGGTGGGTATTGATGGCTTGATGGTAGGTGGGATGGAGGATATGGGAGGGGAGAGGGGAGAGGGGGAGGGAGGTTTGTTTGAAAATTGAAAATAGTTGGGGGGTTATTGTTGAGAGAATTACTACTGTTGAAAATGAAAGTTCGGATAGGAAGTCTACTTATTTCCTCTAGATATATAATCGTCTTTAGAATCGTCTGCAAAATTAAATAGCTTCTATAATAACCATACTTTCACCTCTCAGATATATTCTTTAATCTCTCTCTTTATTTTCTTACCCTTTACCCTTCGATAGTATGAAGAAGCTTACCTAACTCTACTATTCATCTATTCCGTATACTATAAATACGCGTAACGCGCGAGCTTGAGTGTTAGAGGGGATGATCTTTTTAGGTGTGACTGGTATTTATTTATTGATTAAGAAAAGTCGGGGTTCTATTGTATTTGGTATAGTACTTGTTTACAAAATGTGAGAAACAATTTGATTTCCTGCCAGGCTGCCCGCCCCGCTCATTAGATTTGCCGATGATATTCATGTTATTATGTCTTACTAAATAGTAGGTACTAAGATCTGTTGATTATGCATGCGGTTGGTGGGAGGGGAGGGGGTTTTGATGTGAGTAGTAGTGGGAGATTGGGGAGTTTGTTTGGAGGTTTGTAGGATGTAAGTTTATATATGTTTATACTCTTCTATTCTTGGGTGAAGCGAGTTTGCTGGGTTGTGAAGGCGTGGGTGGGGTGGTATATGGTCTTTAAGAAAATGAGATTGATGGATAATAACGATTTGGGGAGGGGAAAGGGGTGGTTTGAGGGATTTGTTTTTTGGGGGGTTCTGATGGGGGTGAAATAAGGGGGATGCGGTGCGGTGCTAGGATGGTGGAGAAGGAGATGGGAGGGGGGTTGGGTTAGGATCTGAAATGGGGGTTGTGATTTATTTTGGATGGAATTATGGACGGATGGGTGGGAGGTTATGCTAGAGTATTAAAGTGATTTAAATACGTGGTCTCTTAATACGGAATCACGGTTCTCACGGAAAGAATCTGCTCTTTCTCGATCTCTTCATCTGTCTTGATAGCCAACTATTTAACACCCTCCCTTCAACAGATAGTAACCTTCTTCAAAACACGAGTACACGATGGTACCGAGATACTAATGGAGCGGCACGCCACTAACATAGACATGAGACTGTGTGCTTAATTACCATCTTGCACTTTAAGTAGCCGATACCGATGAAATGTGAGGTCTTTGTGTGTTGCTTATCGAAGATAACTTCATCTGAATTTCCGACTGCTGATGTGGAGATTTACCGTCGTTTTTATTGCTGCTGTCGAATAAGAGGAAGAATTTGGATAGGGAAGTGTAGGGGTGTTAAATAGTGGATTGCGTAATTAAGCATTCAAGTATAATACGTAGCTGTGTTACGTAGTATGTCGTTGTACAGGATCAGAATAAGAGACACAACATCCGACAAGTTGGTGAATAAAATAACTCCGTTGATTTCCTAGATGTTCATTAGCTTTCTAGGGATTGAAATCGCGGATTTTTATAGGGAGGTTGAAACCTGGGAAGGGTCAAGAAGGTGTTGCTGGTGAGAGTTGAGGGATGTGGGATTTTTGATTGTGATGAGGTAGGTAGTGCACAGAGGGAAATGGGGTTTGGGTTGTTTTAAATGGTTTACTTATATATAGCTCAAGTGATTTTTCTGTCGCATTTTTTGGAGTATATAGGTTCTCGGGGTTCAACTCCTGAAGGTTGGGGAGCTACTGTATGAAATCGCCTAGAAACTTTTGGAATGGTAGGTATTTTGCTTCGTTCCTGGGTATTTTAGAGTAGCGCGCGGTTTGAACTAAACGAAAGGGCTTTCCTTGCTTTAGTAAGGTTATTGATAAGTATTGAGTTAGTTATCTATGTTCTAGATATGGCTTTTTGAGTTGGCTTTCGTGGCGTGATCTTGTGCGTTTATTTGTACTGTACATGATCTCCTGTTAACTCCGGTTGGCTTGTTAATAAAGAAGCTAAAGAATCTATACATGAGATTGCGACACTTAGTTTTACTTTGAGCCTTCTCTTTGTAAGTTTACGACCGGCTCCACTAAGAGTACGAAAGCAGATGTCTTAATTCTGAATAGCTACTATTTTTATACCCCTAAGAATAAGCATTTTATACAGCAATGTCAAGATCAACATATACACGGTATATATCTTGAACCTCCTTAAGCTACCTAATATCCATAATCCCCCTAAGAAAATAACAAGGTTATTTTCCATACCAGGAACACTCAAAATCAAGAGTGAGAGATGAACTTGCAAGGAGAATTCAATTTCCCCTCAAGATACATCTCCTTACATTACTTCTCGCCCTCATCTCAGTACCGATATAAAACCTACTAAGGACTTCGAAGACATCAAATCCCCACGTCAGTCAAAAATCTAGGGATGAAGTACATGGGTACTACATATCATTCCACTTAACCGCGATTAACTATCCCGTTGCTGCATAGATAATCAAAATTGGAAATTTGATTGTGCACAAGTTAAAGGACAGCTGATTTTCAGATAGTAATTATCTGAACTAACTACTCTGGTGATAAAGTTTGCTGTCGTTGAATTTCGCACTGTCGAATATAGGAATGCGTTCGGATGAAAATTAAAGTGCTGAGTAGCTATTAAAGGAAGATAGGGCGTATAAAGCTGACGCAGCGCTTCGCGTTTTGAATCTGGAGCAAGAGACTTCCTTTACCAACCCTTCTACAAGTTCACTGCTTGTCTAGTCAAAGCCGCCTCAATATCCAGGCGGATTCTGTGCAGACAGTCCTCTCTGAGGTCAGGGTGGGAGTCCTGTTATTTATACGCCGATCAATTAGTCTCTCAAAAACTACACTCGCCCTTACTAACGCTTTCCTTATCTAGCGTTGACATTTTGAAGGAATAATTGAACTGTACTTAGAGACTTTACAGTTTTATATATGTAGTATTGTGGGAGCGTATACGAGGAATACTCGTATCGGACGTCTAATATACGTATTAGACGTCTAATCCACGTATTAGATATTAAGTTTTACGAGCGTATTTCCGATACTTTTAATCAAACGTAGCTTGCTTTTGATTGTTTTATAGCTACATAAGCGCTTATATCGCTATAGGTTCTAATCCACCCCCTTTAACCTATATAATTAAGGGGACAAAAAGAATGTATATGTAGTATATGAAGGTCTAGTATATACAGAAACTGTACTGTGCGTATATTATACGGCTGCGGGTGCATTTTTTAGGGCCCGAGGGCCTAGGGGTCGGATCTTTTAGTAACTCGCTAATTTCAGGGGGGCTGGGGAGTGATTAAGGGGCTGAGGAAGNCCCAAACTAGTAAAAAGTCGGTCGGGGGTACAGCGTAACAAGGGGGGGCATGGTAGTGTGCGCAAAGGTGCTAGGAGACCTAAAAAAGCGGGGCTAAAGTAGGTGGGAATAACCTCCTTTTATTTGTATTTGTACCCTTGTACTAGTAATTCTGTACCAATTTCAAAGTCTTTTTACGTATATATACGCGGAATTAATCAAACAATCAAATAACTATCTAATACGCATATTAGACGTCCGATACGAGTATTCCTCGTATACGCTGGCACAATACTACATATATAGCGCCGGAGCGCTCCTCTACTACATCTTTTCAAATCACGTGTCTTCGTTTGGGTTCTGATCGATATTCTCGTACCTGATGAATGGTTATGACAAATTATTATTACAGTTATCGCATGTAATCTGACAAAGAGGATTATGAGCATTTTACGTAAATATGCCATGCTTTCAAAAATTTCCTCTTAACTGACTATAAGACTTATCCAGAGTGTTCTACGATCTCGGTGACTAATGCTAAGGCTTTTTTCGAGTACTTCTTTAAATCTTTACATGATTATTTGTATTTTTCTCGCTATAATACCGGTCCTTAGAACAAAAGTGTAAGTCGACGTCAGGGAAGAAGTTAGTAAAGCATATGATGCCGTATTAGTTGACCTAACGATCTACAAATCAAGCGGCTAGCATAGGAACATTTCTGGCTTTTAATTTCATATAAACTCTACAGAAGGTTCCCCAGTTCCTTTGATATTACATTAAACCGTATTATCACTAGCAATCAATATCCCGATGTATTCACCAACTGCCTATCTTCCGTATCTTAAAAGTGGATCATTCTCCGCTTATAAAGAATGAAAGGGATAAAAGCCAAGAAGTGGCGCCAACAAGGTCATTCTTCCAGGTAACAACTATAGTATAGTATTCTATACCCGTCTATCAAATTACAAGATACATTCGTGATCAGAGCTCACGGTCTAGAATACGATATCCTTTTTCAATATTGAAATTTCTCATCTGAATAAAGTAAATCTATCCAAGGATCTGCTGTCGAAAGTTCCAACTACCGCCGAATTTGCTGGTATTTTCGGATGAAGAACAATAGTAATGAGGCAATAACCTATTTTTGGACACAGAAGAATATTTCAGGTATATTCCTAGCTGTGGCGGACGTGGTGTCCTCAAATACTGCAGTGCTTCCCGCGCGGTTGAAGCCCCATGAATGGAAATCTTGGAGGCGTGTGTATTTTTACCTTTTTCAATGTATTTGCAACTGGAGCTGTGTTTTATAACATTCCCTGGTGTCAAAAAGTGCCCCAAAAGGGGGTTGAATAGATACTTCGTTACTGATAATTTAACTTCAGAATGGGAGAGAATTGCTAGTAATTCCGCGACAGGGGGATTGTTTTACTTTTTATATGAGGATCTATGCTTACTATATATGTTTTGACTCTAGGGATAGTGTATCGATAGTAAACAAATTTCTAGTATGTCTATCTACAACGAATACGCCTTACTTTCATTGGTGTTTAGCAAAAACAAGTATTCACCGTCAGCTTACCTTCCATGCCCTCTTACAAAACTGGCTCAATGAACCGAGGGTTAGAAACATAGTAGCAGACCAACATACGTTTACCGCCGAACCGTTTCTCTGTACGATTGCGATGACGTGCCTGTATATTGATTTTACTTAGAGCTAGGAGTGATAGTATGTCTTTCTTTTTTGATCAGCCGCAAAGCCAAACTTGAATTTATTTTCATCTGAATTCAACACGTTCGTTGCCTTCTCTAGTGCCGAGAGACTTGTTGCTGTCGATTGACATGAAATGTTCAGCTTGAAATAAGGAAAAGAGAGATTTCCATTAGTAATCATATAGTCCCTTCGCCCTCATGACGAGTAATACTGCTAATCATGCGCAGTCGGGGTCTTGATCACGTCGTAAGTTGAATATTTCATCGAAATCATTATCTCCAACCTGAAGGCACTGTACTGTATTGGTACTGTACTGGTTGGTATTTAAGGGTAGTGTGTATACTCTAGAATTGAGAAAAGATGTCACAGAAGTCCTGCGCACATTCAATAGCCATACTTCACGTATACAAATGCTCGTCCTCAGAAACACTATCATTTCCTCCAACTTCAAACACAACCTGACCACCACAGTCACATCAGATCCAAGGCATACCACGAGCATATCTACGCAACGTAGATACCCACGTCCGAGAACAGTAAACTGGGCGATCTGAATTGGGAGACGAGGTATATGACAGGTTTCCAGTATGGGAGCTCGCACATTAATATGATATTATCTAACCCAAGGTATATGATCAATCGTACTTTAAATGTTACCCCTGCAACCGAGTTCGGGTCTCAGGGTCGGGTTAGCAACCTCTCGTCCCCTTTCTCGTCGAGTCGGCCTATTTGTAGATAAATCACAGATTCAACAACATTATTATTAACTATATCATACGTGCCATGTATTTGTTGAATAGAGTTCACCTTGATTGAATTACATGTATCTATTTTGTGTCTGTGTTTCAAGCGTGTACTTACCAGTTGCTCTTGCGGCAAAAAAACACCCAGACCTTGTTAGGCGAGGTGAAGGAGAGATTTATACTTGCGTAATACTAACAGGCTCAAGAAAATGTTAAGTTGACGACCTAGTCCCTTTATTATCAACGTCTGCCGTAAGACGGTAAGGCGGCCTGAGGTTTTACTATCGTTGGTTGTGGTGTTTTGATATTAAACATCCTAGAAATATTTCATAATGTTATTTCTGCCGTGAAGTGAATAGTGGGGAGTTCAGAAAGAGAGAGATGTGCCAGATTACAGTGATTTGACTGGCGGTTTCACCAAATATCACTAGCCTTTATAGAGGTTGTTACGTCTGGTGTAAAACACGTTCTCAATCCAAGCTTCGATGGTATCTTTCTATTTGCAGCGAAAGATCAATAGGAAATTATGAGGCCTTGTGTTTTGTTTTTGCGTATGATTGCTAGGCGATATTTGACCCACCTCGGCGCCGCCCAAAATGGACAACCAACTCAAGACCAACTCGCCTGCATAATCTTTGCGTTTTGAACCCTTACAACTTGTTGCTTGACTAAAATCAAGCTTCCATTTCTCCGTGCTTTCTCAAGTAAAACAATCATGACATGCTTCCAAATTCTGGTTCTAACGATTGTAGTAGTCGTTCTCACATTATTCTACAAATACGTCACTCAACGATTTTCAATCGATCGCGCAGAACAAAAACATGGGTGCTCGAAGGCAGTCAAATATCCTCATAAGGAGCCGATCTTCGGCCTAGATCTATTTTTCAGAATGGGAAAAGCGATGAAGGAAGGTAGAATATTGGAGACGAATCGGAACCTCTTCGACACTTACGGAAAAACGTTCGAGGTTAATTCTTGGGGAACGGCAACCCTCAACACTTGTGATCCAAGAAACATACAAACAGTTCTCGCACTTTCTTTCAAAAACTTCGGCAAAGTCAAAGTGAAGCTCACAAAGAAAGGAGGTTCATTCATGGCTGAGGGAATTTTCACGGCTGATGGTGAAATCTGGCAACGAAGTCGGGCTCTCATACGGCCCACTTTTGCCAGATCTGAAATATCCAACTTTGAATGCTTGAATAAGCACGTTAACAAGTTTATGGATCGAATCTCTACAGATAGTTCAATTGTGGATTTACAGCCGTTACTGAAAGACTTGGTATGTCGTACGATCTTATCTAATTGTAATTACTCCCCCTCGTTCATACTAACGTACTACGCCTCAGTTTCTTGATATCTCTACAGAATTCATTTTTGGAAAGTCGGTGGATTGTCAAACACCTAATCCCCCATTTGATTCGTCGGAATTCCTGAGGGCCTTTGACATTTCTATGAGTGGTCTTGGTGCAAGAATGATGCTTGGTAAATTGAAATTTATTCGTGGACGGGATCTTGAATGGAAGAAGGCTTTCAAGACAGTTCATGAATATATTGATAGTCATGTATCAACATCATTGATCGCAAGAGGCATTTCTAAGGACTCAAAAACGGAAGAATGTCAACAGAAGAAATTCGTACTCTTGGAGGAGATGACCAAGGAAACACAAGATCCGATAGACCTGCGGTATCAACTTCTCCATATATTTATTCCCGCACACGATGCAACTGGTATTGCGGTTAGTGATATCTTTTACCATCTATCTCGTGACACGAGATGCTGGGACAAACTTCGTGAGGAGGTTCTCAGAACGACTGCTTCCGAGCCTATCAGCTTCGAGTTACTCAAGTCCACGAGATACTTACGACATGTATTCAATGAAAGTACGTATACTCCTTTTGTTACTTTGAGCATTTGTTTTTTGGAGCCCACATTGACTATTCTACTCAGGTCTTCGTTTACACCCAAATGCCGGCATAGTTCGACGAGTTTGCCTTCAGGATACAATTCTACCATCAGGCGGCGGTACCGATGGCTTGTCCCCAGTTCTGATCCGCCGAGGTAGTAATATTGTCCTAAATCATCATGTTCTACATCGAGATAGAGATTTCTGGGGGCATGATGCGGATGAATTTCGTCCTGAAAGATGGAAAAATTTAAGACCAACATGGGAGTACTTGCCATTTTCAGGGGGTCCGCGGATTTGCCCAGCGCAACAGATGGTTTTCACAGATTCTGCCTATATTATTGTTCGGATGGTACAAACTTTCGCAAGAATTGAGAATCAAGATCCTTTGTCGTGGAGTGAGAGGTTTCGGATGACAGTGGAGAATAAGAATGGCGTCAAAGTCAGATTTTTTACCAATTAAATCTCCTCTGACGAAGCTGGTGGACCCTTCACGGGACTATTTTAGATATTGTTTGATGCATATCTCGACAACCTTTTGGATGATAGACCACAGTATCCTAGTCCCAAGCTGCCAAGGCTCCTCCTCCATATTATTTTCCGGGGCGAGGGCTGCTACTTCTTACATCTGTTATAGATTTACATCTATAAAGACTCTATCACATTATACACGAAGCCTGACTATGAAAGACTCTCTTCAGTAATCAAGACACAGTTTCAATACCAAGCGAGATAATATCCATCTTCGCCCTTAGATTAAATTAAACCATTGCTCTCTAACTTCTCCGGTTTCAAGCATTCTCATTGCCTCGCCACCCATAAGCCCATGTGTATAACATTCCCCAATAAACAGATAATCCTTCCCAGCTGGCCGTAAGATATACATGACTCCTCCGCCATAGAGAACACAGATCATGTCTCCAAGCTTGATGGTTCCGGCCCCAAGGCCCATATATCCGTCACTAGTCGTGAAGAATTTGTAACACCAAGGAAATTCTCTCGTTGGCTCATTAGTCAAGCATTCAGCGAGACCTTCTGCGCCGTAGATTTCATTCAATTCAGAATTATATGGCCAACCTCCTGTAACCGTAAATACGAGAGCTGCTTCCAATAGAACTCGACCAGAATATCTTTTTGTTCTCTCGGTAACTTCAAGTAAGAGATGCTGAACCAAACGGCGGTTCTTTTCGAGGCTGGAGTAACTACGCATTTCCGGTTCAATGAATGCCACTTGTGAGATTTCAAAGCCCCGTAGTGATAACTCTCTCCAGCTTTTTTTCTCGCCAATTGTGAGTTTTGCGTTGCCACTTGGTCTTCTAACGAGAAAACCAAACCAGTGAGGGTAAGATTGGTCCCACCTGGGAATCCAAGAGGGAAATTGTTGTGGCTCGTCAATGCAAACGTTCTCTTGGACGACATTGGGCCTTCTCAGAATGAGAGTAAGCGGCTGCTTTTTCAAGGCTAGAGGAAGCCTCAAGAAATAGTGTATGAAATCGCCGTATACTTCTGCGGTTGACTTGAAATAATCGGGGTTAAATGGGGTCATTGTCCCGTCCAATAACTTGGCCTTATCGTATTTCTCCAACCACTTGAAAAAAGCCCAAGTAGAGCGAAAATCTTATCTCGGGGATCGGTGGCTTTCATGTGAGACGTCCATTCGATCATTTCGTCAAGAGTTCGTTTTTGAGTCAAGCTCAAAAATGGAGATGGCGAATGGTGACGAATAGCATGTCCCATAAAATACTCATTGTAAATCAGCCACCTGGAGCACAAGGCGATGTCGTCGCCAGAGACTTGTGTCGGACCCATGAGATATGTAACGAGACTGTTTTCTGAAACTTCTTGAATACACCAAATGCGATGAAACCAATCATTTTTGAAGAATTCAAGAAGGATACTCCAGACAGGGTCTCCTATAGCCGGAAACTTGTCCTTCAAGCCCCGTGTGTTCACTAACATTTCATCGTCCCCAATTCCATGTGCCAATGCCACTTGACCCACTTTGAAAACGCGTTTGATCAAATAAAACGGGTGGTCTTTTGGTAGGCAGAGGTTGTGCAATTTTCTAGTCCACGAAAGGCTGCGCCATCCTGAATTAAGCCACAAATCTTCTCCAAGCCATACAATCACTTCGCAGGCGCGATCATATATGTCTATCATAAAAGAAACTTGTTGTCCTCGCTCAGCGAGGTCCTCCTGGTTGATACAGAGTGCGTCAATCCAAATCCTCCCTCCAATCGTGTCTTCTATATCTTCTTGAGGCCGGATACTATTTCGAAGAGTCGAAAATCGACTATTTTGTGGTCTGAGTCGGGATAATGCGGAGCGAAGATTTGGTGTTACAACCATGGGATGCTTGTTGCAAGTCACATCAGTGGGAGCATCCGCAGGGTGTTTCCACTTCTCGGATTTGGGATTCCACACGTGCGATAGCGCACGATACTTTGGTCTCTCCTCCAGGTTGACTACCTCCAAAGTAAGTTCAATTGGCTCAGGATCAGTCCCCGGCGAAATTCTTAGTAGTCTGATCGATTTCGGATGCGGAAGTGGCAGTTCTGAGTAGAGAGGGTGACCCGGAATAGTAGTAGACATGATTTCGGAGAGATACCACGTCTATCAAAAGGATTTCGGGCGTCTCAACAGAGACCCATTTCTCGGTCTTCAAGTACCAATTCTGGGTACGAGCAAGAGTTTGTAGCAAGAAAGCATTCGTCAGATGTTGAATTCCTAGAATCCGTCACGTGAACTTGATGTGACCCAGGGATAATCCCCCTGAGTCCCATAATCAATATGTTAGAACAGAAGTGATCTTCTAACGGCCTATTTTCAGTCACGATACAAGTAGTAAGCCGCAAGATCTTCGAATACTATATTATTAGTAAGCCACATTTGGCTGTCCAAGAGTTCGTTCACGTGTAGAGCCAAGAGCCCAGTGAACTCTAATTCCAGGGCACAAGATTCCTACCACTAAAAGAGAGACAAAAAAGATAATTTACTTAGACCACAATATCGTCCTTAAAATCGTCTATAAGACGCACTTTAGTACGCTATTATTTACTTATTTCCCACAATCCTATAGATACACCTCGTGGACCTTCCAAGGGCGCTAATAAATATAGAGATTGTCTTATAACATCCTTTAGAAAACAGGGAGTAATGAACGAGCAACAATAAAGGAGGACCCTTTTTTTCGACTAGAATTACACAAGATGAGAGAAGCCCACGTAGGAAGTCACGCCTAGCGTACCATCAAGGTACAGACAGTTAATTTGTTCAACAGTAAGTTATGACTGTTGGTACAGTACTTGTTAGGAAAAAACAATAGATAAAGTATAATCTTCTCTTGACCACAAAGAAAGAATAATACATTGGTTTAGCTTCGTATACTCATGTCTTATACAGCGCAGGTCTTATACAGAAGGCAATAAAAGTCTGTTGAACTCAACTTGCTAAATAGTAAATCCGATCGAAATGCCAGGCTTCTTATCAAGTATAACTATTCGAGTTAGATTCTATAAGTAAAGACTATTACCTCTTCCTAAGGTGTAAGTATAAAGCTGCCTTATATTCACCAACTTTGTTATCCGAATGCCGTCAAGTAAGAAAGGCAAGTCCTACAGAAATAGTTCTACTAGCAGTCTATCACTGTAACCATTACTGATTACGGGACAACGATACTAAGACCATCAAAAGCCCTCGACTCTAAAAGCCATAAAGTGAAGCACCCTTCCTTCTTGTTCAATATCAAAGTACCTAAACAACTCACGTGTTTGAATCGCGACGTTTATATAAATGAAGAGGAATGAAGAATTGCCTCAAACCAAAAAGAAAGTTGAGAAGATCTGGCGGAGCTCCACACTGTCCAGCAGTCCCGCTGGTAAAGAGAGAATGCCATAAGTTCAAAATTATCGTAACTCAAGCCAAGCGAGCTTACCAAGAAAATGAACGCCAATTGCTAGAAAGACCCATGATTCGCCTGATAAAAACCATACGAACGGAAGAATAGAATTCGACAATAACCATAAATTCGAAAATGCAAGAGCTTTCGCAAACTGATCAACGTTCAGATGAAATAAAGTGACAGAAAGTCTTTATCCCCCGAGAGGTCTGCAAGACAGTGAAAGATTCAGGGGCCCTTAGTGAAAGCTTTGGGGCCTCCAAGGAGGGCCGCAAGTGAAGCAGCCTCTTGAGAGGGAGCTGGAACCGTCTCAATGCTTTACCACGCTGTGAATGATGGTTAAGTTGTGGTTCTTCTGTGGGTTATATACACTGTGGTCGTATTTGAAATTGTGCTAGTTAAAACAGATTTAAAGCCTATTTACATACCAGCTTAGGATGATTTATCCTATAAAGCCATATGTTACTGTAATAAACCCATGGTGCAATATAAGAAGCGCTATACTATGGACCCTCGAGATAAAAAAAAACCTATCACGTAACGAGAAACACGAATAACCACTCAAGTACTGCACAAAGAAACTTTCATGTTGCGAATTTTCCCTGTCAAGACTCCCAAGCTACAAACTCCACAACAAGATATATATAACATAAGCCTAACATACCACAGTGTTTCAACCGAATCATTCCTCTCTACAACATGTAAACCAAAACTCCCAGTCCCTCAAGAATCCCAACATAAACAAAAGTGTTATCAAGACCCTCCATAGCTCCAGATTTCCGTAGGAAACCTAGAAGCTCGCTGGAATTATGAGGGAGATTGGCGAAGAGTTTTGTTTGGGGTTGGTTCTCGATTAGGATAAAACCGTGCTATTTAGCTCGTACAGTATGTGGGTCCCTATAGTATTCTATAAACCCTAGAAGGCACTCTACTTTTGGCGATGGACCCTAGACCTAGAATACTTGTGCATTCTTCTGAGCTGTCATGTTTCTAGAACCGAATCCTTCTTGATGAGGGTTCAGCATCTTAAGCTGGAGGTTATTTGCGACGAATGCTTTTGCATTCTCGAGACATTTGTTAGTACGCTATAGTATCTTGGAGTGATCGCCATGGACAATCTGTAAGGTGGATATTTCAAGCTTCTTATCAACATTATCTAGCGCAATTTCGTGAGGCACGCTAGAGGAAATATCTTCGGAGGTAACAAGTACTATAAAGTTAACCGAATCATTAGATTAGACCTCCCTTTTTAATCGTATGTTGTCCGTTGCCAAATGTTGAGATTTCATGACCTTTTGTATTGCCGATACTTGATCTTTGCCCAAAGAGTCTGCACCAGGGTAGTAATTGCTGATAACCTTATTACTCTTGTTGGGATACACAATGAGGGATGTGCTCTAGTATACATACCCTCCGAGACAGAATCAAATAGGCGCTAGGTTTCCAGCGAGGAGCTAACCAAGATTGTAAATATCAAACACTCAACTTCCGGAAAGAATTGAAGTTTATTAAAGCTCTTTTTGGTTATTAACTTTCAAAATAGAAAAGTGGGTTTAATCACTTACTGTATAATTTCCTACATTTGCTAAGAACATCGATGCGTAGTTAAGAAACCGATCCAAATCTCCATCAGCAATCCCAACTTTCTAGGCAAGAGTATTCCAGTCCCCATCACAGTGACGGTGCAACTCAATAACAAGGTCAAACATGCCATCTCCCTCGGGAGAATTTTGTCTCAGGACAATCCTAGTCCCTTCAAATGCGGCACTAATAAGGCCAGCATGCCATTCCAACTCTGAGAATGGGTGTAACACCGGCTCATCCAATGTGCATATATAGATCTTTTGATTCTCTGATAACGTCTCTAAAAAAGGCTTGATCGCCAGAAAATGTAATTCCGCCTTGGCTTCCGCGAAGGACATTTCAGAGTCCATCGTGCTGTGCTTTCCTCCTAGGCTTAAGACGCTGCGAGTGTTCCGTCGTCGAAGACCTAGTTTAAGAATCTACTGTAGGTAAAAACGAAGAAGAGAAATAGGTCTAACTAAGTCTCTATCTCCACCTTTAAAGCCTATAAAACTCGAAAGTAGCTACTTATTATATCCTATTACATAACATCTTACACAGGTCTCCCCTTTAGCTATACTAGTAAAAATCCAAATCCATATCAATTCAATTCACTTCATCCACGCGCCCCTAC
>LT855420.1:161960-173266 GCA_900184765.1 Hymenoscyphus fraxineus
TCTAAAAAAAAAAAAAAAAAAAAATATAGGGAAGCAGTAATCTTTTGGTGGATGTTCTCCCGGGTCGGGCCTACTACCGGCACATCTTGACGATGAACTTTCACATGACAACGCCCTCGCCATTACTTCAATACGCTGCTTCGAAGGTTGGGGTGTCTTATTTGAGATTAGGTATCTCTGTCCTGGTGGGGGTGGAAAGGTGGAAAGGTGGAGGGTCACGTGGGGTTGTCTAGGGCTTGGAGTATGGGCGGTAGGTAGATACTTATATATATATATTATTATAGCTATAATACTCTACCTTTTAGAGCGTATACGAAATATATATAAGGACGTTAGGTATACGGTATCTGTTTACTTCGGTAATGATACTAATAATCACTAGGTTGATTAATACTCCAAACCCAAAATGCCTTTTATTCCCACGTCGCACCACTAAGGTATGTAGATACTGTCTATACAGACAGATAGCTTCTGATCGCTCAGGGTTATAGATGTAGGTATGTGTAAGATGTAACATGTAAGATATCGAGATGAGTGATGCTCCTCATGTTTTTATTCGCATTATCATTTTATCTACTCGTACTGTAATCTTACATACTCCATCCACCCATCCATCCATCCATCCATCCATCCTCATTGCACGTAAACCCAATACCAAATCATGATACCCCTTCCAAGTCCCTCCCTCATTCGTGAAAACCTCAAAACGCCTTGCCTTGCCTTTTCTTTTCTCTTCAGGTACACCATAAAGCAAGCCATACCCACTTTTCAATACGCCTTCATCACAAACATGTCAAAATCATCAACACCCTACTCCCCCCACCCAATCTGAATCAACCAGAAACGCCAATACCATCATCACCATACAAATTAGTTCATGAAAACCCAACGCCTGTGTTTCGTAGCCTTTTACTTGGCATGAGATACAATCTCCGCAAAAACATCGTCCGGAATCTTTTTGACAATGGAAAGAGTGACTTCGATGATCGTCTCTGCGACCAAGGGAGGGAATGATCTGAGGATCTTTGTAGGACTGTAAATACATGAATTAGCACGATCCTGACTTCCTCACAAGGGACTAGAAATAAAAGTTGGAACATACCTAGGTGAACTCAAAATTGAATTCCTCAAAATGACCAATTGAGCCACAATACACAAAATATTCAAATGCGCTCCATACGCGAACAAGAAATCCCAGAGTCTCAGAACCTGCGGTAAAGGCGGAGTGCAAGCACAGAGAGTAAGAACCGAAGGGAAAGCGTAAATCTCAGCACTCATCCCCTTTCCAATAAGATATAAACTCAATTTGGGATCCACGATAGCGAGAACTTTATCAACAAGAGCTAATCCTTTATGTACTCCATCCATAGCTCCTCTTACATAACCTGGACATTCGATGGTGATGAATTTATGGAATGCGACGAAAGCTTCGGCCTCGCTGCGTGCTGCGTAAAGGAAGGGAGCTGCAAGAACATTCATTCCTTGGACGTACGTTCCTGGTTCTGAACCTCCTGCGTCCGAGCCTTCAGTGGTCAAGGTTAGAGCTCGCGATCTTGATTTACTTTGCATTTTGGGACTTCCTTCTCTACTCGCAGTATGCATAACTGTCGCAGCCTTTGCCAGACTGGCGGCTCGCTCTTCTTTTGCATCATGTAGTTTCCATGCTACGGCATTGAGGAGACGAATGAGACTTGCTTCGCTGACTCGACGGCGAAAAAGCGGATCGGTGGCTAGCGTTCTGAAGGTGTCGTTGCGGATTTTGGAGTAGGCGGGAGAGGCACCTCGGTGAATGAGGGCGAGGTAAGAATCGGTTTCTAGAACAGGCGCATTAAGGAGGATGAGCCAGACGTAGATGCGTAGAGCGGACTGAGATAATTAGTATTATATCTCTAGGAGAATAACAGAACACTGACCATGCCATCGGAATCACTTTTAATCCCTTGGCCTAATATCTTTATTCTTGTGCTGTCTAATGCGGCATGTATATCACCATCCGGAGGCCCATCGCGTATCAATTTGTCCAGAGAAAGAGCGTCAGAGGCACTAGGCCTCTTGACTGGTACTGGTCTCCTACCGGCAGCAGCCATCATTGGGGGTGTCATGTTTGTCGCATCGCTATTCGACCTCACTCGACTATGTTGTTGATGGGTAGAGGTGGTGCCAGTGGGGGTTTGCGCTCGTTGCAGGGCTTGTTTATGTTGTTGTGTAATTAAGGAGGGTTGGGAGTTGTTGGTTTGGCCTAGATTGTGTGCTGATTGCAGTCTGCGCAGTGCTCGATGTGTCCTGGAAATCGTTCATGAGTTAGCAGGCGTCTCCATGGTACATCTCAGTATGTTGATACTGCCAAAGTATCAAGGGTGGTGCGGTGCGTACCTCGGACTTGGAGGATCCTGGATTCGCGTTGGAGGGGGAAGCTTGGGTATGTTTTCAAAAAAGCCCGACATGGCAGCAACGCGAGCGACCGGCAAGTGGTCGAGGTGGAGACGTGTTGTGGGGCCGCTTCATGTGGTGAGGGCGAGGATAAGAATGCAAAGTTGCCGAGTGTTTATTGTAGTGAAGCGACAGGCGAGAAGTGAAGTTTAGAAAGAGTGAAGTTTGTTGTTGGTGATGGTGATGGGGCAATATTTGGTGTTGACCAGGTGAGGTGAAGGTACCCGCTTGGGCCACGCGACGCGCTGATAGTGAATGCGGGCAGGCGGGGTATTGAATCCATTAATTTTATGCAACTTAAACAATTATTGTATTGTTGAAGAATTAAGTCATGTTGTTTTCATACGAAACCTAGAGAAAATTTAACTTGATCTAATCTAATCTAATCAGATCGAGTCTGAAAGTGAAAGTGGGTAAAAATTTCGTTGCATCCAAGGATTTGAGGTATCGACATCCAATTTGATATCACGGATACTGCCACGTGACTAGCCTCCTAAAACTGGTACTGGTACTGTTACTGCCATACCCAGGAGATGATTTATTGGCCTTCATCTAACTCTCACAAACCAAATGCACACCTTCGTCATTTCTCACCGGAATGAAGCACCCTCGAGGCACTGTTACCGCTGTTTGGGATGTTACCGCTGTTGGGGATTTCTCAAGCATCAAATTGCAATTACCATTTCTTCCATTGGAGGACTTTACATTCCACGACATCCCAGAGAGGACATCTAACTCTCCTAATACCAACCAACTAGTATCGACATGAACTCTGCCGAATGAGGTATTTCGGCCACCCATCACCAAATTGGCGAAGAAAAGGGAGATCTTCAGGGCTTTTTATCCCAAGCAGATCATCTCCATGCACCCCACGTTATCAATGTTATCAGTGACGTAGAAAGTGCCTCAAACCCAATGTGGAATGCTTCACAATAAGCCACCCCGGAATGGAGGCTGCATAATTAGGGCATCTTTTGGCTTTTATAGCATGTCGGTCTTATCTCTGTTGTGAAGGAGACCCAAATGAGTAGTTGGATCGACATTGTGATAATGTTTGATGATGTTGGTGGTAGCATAGGTACGAATGGAGTCGTTCGTTCTAGAAGACGCCCTAGTCGAAGCTTGAGATTCCAAGCGAAGCTTAAAAATCGCCTTGTTACGCCGAACATGCGCCTGCATCGAAATGGGATTTAGTCGGGACAAACTCAAAGCTTGAAGATGGAAATCTCGTCGTTGAAATACACACATGCCTTTTTCCGAGCTGGTACAAACCAGCCTCTTTCAAGACCTGAGTGGTCGTTGTGCCCTAAATAGTGGAGACGAGAATGAGGTGCGAATGGGCGTTTTTGCCTGCAGATTGTATCATTTTGGGGCCCTCTCATTGGCCGTGGGGAACCGGACAAGTGGGCAAGCACAGGTTGGTCTGACTTGAGGTTTGAGGCGGTTCGGGAAGGATGCAATGTCAGGACCCTTGATACATTGTCCTATCGCCGGGTTTTGCTTCAACTCTGTCGATATCAATTATCAAAATGTCTGGTGGATATGCGATCAATGGCCTCAACTATGAACGTTTAAAGACGTACCTAGATCACGGCGGATTAGTACCGCCAATGGAATGGGAGATCCTGCTGCACTGCAATCGTCTCATGCAATGTTATTGAAAGGACCTTACAAATTCGTCCAGATGGCCCGTTTAGGGAGTTGATGGTGTTGACGATGAGGTCGCTTTTTAGACGAGGGCAGGTGTTGACCCAGGCTTACCAAGATTTGGAAGTCTGGCTGAAGTGAAACGCAGGACCCAGCTCTGCTCTATATGTGTGTCTACCACTGGAGAAAATATCCGAGCGATCATATGCTGGGTGTGGTCATACGTTGTCTGGATGCTGTTCGACCGATATCATCGTGCTGGTACGAAGTCTCAACTGGGGTTTCTCCGTCCACCACATCGTGACTCGCCGAGCATCAGGATCCTGCGCTGTACACAAGACACTTGACGATACCTCCTATGAGTGGTCCTCGGATGAATGTCAATGTGCACCATTGTTGTCTTCTCGAGGAGTGTATTTGGCACAGCTGGAGGTGTACGGAGTGAATGGCGTGCGCGCTAGTTTTCATGATGTAGTGGGTCCGTTTCTGTCAGTGCAATCCACACTGACGTTGGATCGTGACCCCATCTGGTTGGAAGCAGGTCTATTTACGACCCCAATGTATAGGTAATCTCTCCATTCTAACCCAGAACAGAACCTAGAATTAAGCGTAAGTTGGATGATAATGGGTGATCCTTGGCTCTCAGACCGCGTTGGTCCCTCAGTGGCCAACCGTCCAGTAGAACCCACTCCTCCTCTGTCTATCCTTCTCCTCAACTCTTCTCTCTTTCCTTTTTACACTCTCGCTAGCCGATACGATTCATCGTCCTCAATATATCCCAAAAACAGAAGGAGGCGATGTTCTAGTGCTCGCCGATTCCCCATCGTCATCTTCAGATTCGTCTGTGAATAACCCATAAGAGACCACCTTCACTCTGTTGTGTTTCCGCAACCTCGCTTGTATCACAAATATCATCAGCTCAGAATACTCTAGACCACGCCTCCCAGGTCTCATATAAGCACCACTTACTTCCTCAACCCGCCGTCAAAAAATCAACTTTTCATTCAGCCTCGAATCCATTTCTTGAACCAGACCCTCGGAGCGGGAGATCAATAACCGCCGTACGGGTATTGTATACGGTAGCACAAAATACTTTTCTAGAACGAGGCAAAGGTCACACATTGATTTGTCTGATCCAAAAGAAAAGAATAGACACTTTTCCGTCTTCCATGTGAGAATGTCCCCAATCCTCATCCATAACACTTCTCTACTAGCTTCATATTGCACCATTTCTTCATCCCTGCACGTCACGCTACCTCCCCAAAGCCAACCTAGTCCCATGCCTATTGTTTGTCACAACAACTATCGATTGGTCTTCTTCTTTCATTTTCTCTACTTGTAGTTCAAGTCGATAGCAACAATCCATCCTGTCATGGAAACGAGTTATTTCAAGGGTTACGCAGCGATATACGCGCGGCTGTTGGTTCTTAACCTGGCTTGCTCTCCTCCCCCAGTCACCCGTACAAATCACCATCCTTCATTCAGAGCACGCAATTTATTGGTGGCGGGTCCATCACAAACCCCCACTCCTCTGGCTGCAAGACTTCCCCGGAGTGCAACAAGATCAGCTTAAAAGGCCAAACTGACATATCTTAGACTTTCCTGGTGCGTTTGCTTTTCCGGCGGCCTGGCCCTTCTATGCGGAACGATCGCCACGCGGGAAGAACCTCGAGTTTATGTTGATCCGCCTCCTTGGTATTCCAACCCGGACACTTCTTAACCCCTGGTAAATAAATTGAGACGAAATATCAAAAAAAAAAAAAAGAGTATATTAGTGTCGGACTCCCCCCGCCTCCCAAGAACTTCCAAGTCTTTGGTGGCAGTTTTCCACGTGGACCATTACGACCAGTCAACGGTAGCCGTCTTACCTTATTGACGCCTCTGAGTAATACGACAGGCCACACTATCTCACCAAAATCAACATGGCAGCCACAAAGGTTGGCCACGGGCTTGCCAAAGTTCTTGGCATAAAGCTTCATTATCGCAACGAACTTAGCGAGGAGATTCGTCGTGGGGAATCAGTCTTCTCCTCTCAGACAGCTGGAACATACGTGGAGTATGAGCCAAGAAGTTTAGAATGGGTGCAAGAGACGATTCCAAGTGGTCACGATCTAGCCGAATACAGCATATCTATTTTTCCTTTCACCAAATGGATTGGATCCTACAATCTCCAATGGCTTGCTGGTGATCTGGTTGCTGGTGAGTTATTCGGGTATTGTCTCTATTTCATATAGCACACGCTAACCTTCTACCCAGGTATCACCATCGGTGCTGTAGTTGTTCCACAAGGAATGGCGTATGCCTCCCTGGCGGGATTGCCTGTCCAATACGGTCTTTACTCTTCGTTTATGGGTGTACTTTTTTACTGGCTTTTCGCTACTTCGAAAGATATCACCATCGGTGTAAGTATCTTCTCATTCGTTCCAAGATATGCTCTAACCTCTCTTACAGCCCGTGGCGGTCATGTCTACCTTGGTTGGTCAGATTGTCGCTAAAGCCGCTGTAACGCACCCCGAAATCCCACCCAATGTTATAGCCTCGTCGTTATCTGTAATTGCAGGCTGTATCATCACTGCTATCGGCCTGGTGCGTATTGGGTGGATTGTCGACCTGATTCCCTTGGTCTCGATTTCCTCGTTCATGACCGGATCTGCCATCAGCATTGCTGTTGGTCAGCTTCCGTCTTTGATGGGTATCTCTAAGCCAGGATTTGATCCCAGAGGTGTCACATACAAGGTCTTTATCAACACTTTGAGATACCTTCCAAGAACCAAACTGGATGCAGCGTTGGGTTTGACTGCCTTATTCTTGCTGTACACTGTCCGATTCGTATGTACACACATGGCCAAGAAACACCCAGCACGCGCCAAAACATATTTCTTTGCTTCAACACTTCGAACTGTAGTAGTCATCTTGCTATACACCTTGGTCGGGTACTTGGCAAATCGCAACCACCGTGAGAAGCCAATCTTCAAGATTTTGGGAACTGTTCCACGAGGTTTGTACAAGATCATTCCTCCTTTACTCTAATCTTACTAACTCTACTCAAGGATTCCAAGCTGCGGCCGTACCAACTGTCAATGCGGAAATGCTCGGTATTTATGCCAGCGAGTTGCCTGCGACCATTATCGTTCTCTTGATTGAGCACATTGCTATCGCAAAATCTTTTGGTCGTGTCAACAACTACATCATCAACCCTTCACAGGAGATGGTTGCAATTGGTGTCACCAATATTCTCGGCCCTTTCCTGGGTGGTTATCCCGCCACTGGATCCTTCTCTCGAACGGCTATCAAATCCAAAGCTGGTGTCAGAACACCATTGGCAGGTGTCATTACAGCCCTGGTTGTCCTCTTGGCAATCTATGCCCTCCCAGCTGTTTTCTTCTATATTCCAAGCGCTGCTCTATCTGCTGTCATCATCCACGCGGTTGGCGATTTAATCACCCCTCCAAACACCATCTATCAATTCTGGCGTGTCTCTCCTCTAGAGGTCCCCATCTACTTTGCCGGTGTGTTTGTGACTGTCTTCTCAAGCATCGAGAATGGTATCTACACAACTATCGCTGCGTCATTTGCCATTCTCATTTTCAGAATTTGCAAAGCCAAAGGTCGTTTCCTCGGCAAAGTCAAGGTCCACTCGCTTTCCGATAACCGAATCATTGGAGACGACTCCAGGCCTTTACTCTCCGGACAAAACAATGGCACATTCGCCAAATCAGGTGGTTCTCACGAGGATGCACTATCTCGAAACCTCTTCCTTCCAATTGACCACGGCGATGGATCCAACCCCGACATCGAAGTCATGGAACCCGCTCCAGGAATCTTCATCTACCGCTTCTCAGAAGGCTTCAACTACCCCAACGCCAACCACTACCTCGACCAACTCACCACCCACATCTTCGCCAACACCCGCCGCACCAACCCACAAGCCTACAAACGCCGCGGCGACCGACCATGGAACGACCCAGGACCAAGACGCGGCAAGCAAGAAGAAGACCATTCCCACCGTCCCACCCTCAAAGCCGTCATCCTCGACTTCAGCGCCGTCAACAACGTCGACATCACCTCGGTCCAACAACTCATCGACGTCCGCAACCAAATGGACCGCTACGCCTCCCCCCAAGTCGTCGACTGGCACTTCACATCCCTCAACAACCGCTGGACCAAACGCGCCCTCGTCAGCGCCGGCTTCGGGTACCCCAGTATCGTCCCTACGGAAGGCCAAGCCCAGCGCTGGAAACCCATCTTCTCCGTCTCCGAACTGGGTGGCCCTGATTCCGCCGCGGAAGTCGCGGAGCATCAAGCCAACGAAAAGGAGATTGCGGAACAACGCCAGAGGGTATCGAAGGATCTCCATGCTGAGGGCGAGGGCATCACGAGTAGTTCCCAAGATAGCCTCTCCAGTACCGTGGATGTTAAGAGTGGTGGGAAGGCGTCGATTCGTCGGGCGGCGGTGGTGAATGGGCTGAATAGACCGTTGTTTCATATTGATCTTACGAGTGCGTTGCAGAGTGCGATTGCGAATGTGGAGGCGAGGCCGGAGGTTGTGTTGCCTGGGCAGGGTCAGGTTTAGAGGGGTTTTTAGATTGTATAGTTTTTCTCTTGCTTTTTTTGGTTGTATAGGGTTGTTGGATGAGGATATGGGATGGATGGATAGATGGCTTTTGATATTGGTGGGATTTGTATAGTTTGTGCTTGAAGCGGTTGATTTGAGTTGAGAGTTGAGAGTTGAGGTATGGATATGAGATATGAGATACGGATAGATATGATACCACCCGTTCTTTTTTTTCAATGAAAAATATATATATTACATCTATCTACCTATCTACCTGGTTGGCTAGAATGTTTTGTGTTAATGTTCTCTCAAGCCGACTTTTCTGCACTTTCTTTGGGTATTCGATCTGCTGGAATTTCGAGACCTGGGTACCGTAGAGTTCTTCCAGCTTCTTCTCTAAAGTGGGTCTTTGGATAGTGTAAGTAAGTTTCCTGAATAAGATGGAGGAGGTACTATGGGGTTCTTGATAGAATTATCCAAAGAATGTCCTGTACTGTACTATACTTATATATTAAACTTCTCTCAACAACCCCAGAACAGAGCACCTCTATTAAACTAAATAGTCTACAGTCTACAGTGCACACCTGGGTGAACGGTTCTTGATGTAGAAATCTCTAGACTATCTAAGGACTAAGGGAAGAAATGAGAAGTATAAATTATACCCTTTGTTATCTGCTCCGTGCGCTGATAAAGGGGTGGGATCGTTTAGGTACTTAAGGTACTTTAGGTACGCGAAGAGAATAAATGGATATATGGATATATGGGTCTGGATTTTGAGGGTGTGATGGATGTACAAACAAAAGGGGAATGTGGGAATGTGGGAGTGGTTGGGTGAATGTTAATGGGGGGTATGATGATGTGGGGGGTATGGTGATAGAAAGCCCGGCTGCCCGGGTTTGGTGTCTTGGGTTGATGTGTTTATGGTGTGGTGTTGTGTTGGAGGTGTCAGAGGTGTTTGTGTGTTAGTTGGGAAATGAGAGGTTTGGATTGAGAGTAGGTGAGTTAAATAGAAGATGGAAGATGGAAGATGGGGATAAAGATGGGGATATAGTACTGGGTGCTTGGTTATCTATAGTTTAAAGGTGTTTTAATAAGTGAGTCTGGATTTTGAGTATGTGATGTAAATGAAGGGAAACGTAGTGGTGGTGGTTGGGAGAATGTTGATAGGGTGATGGGTACTGGTGATAGAAAGCCCGGGTCTGGTGTCCTGGCTTGGTTAATTGATGGTGTTAGAGATATTTTTTCGAATTCCATGGCACACTACTCGCTAAATTGACACTTCTAGTTCTAGACTTCTAGTGTAGCCAAATAATGTAAAAAGATAGGAATACACCACTGAATGCTCCCTTGACGAGTGTTTAACCACTCTTCTCTGCTCTTCTCACGTGGACTTGGGGATGAGACAGAGAGAGAATCACAAGGCTACTGAATGTATATCTTTTGGTGGTATTACAGTTGAGATTTTAACGATACGATGATATGATGATACAAGAATACAATAGAATACAACTTCCCATGTTCCCCCTCAGCCTCCTCATCCCCTCCTCATCCCTTCTCCCCTTCCTAAACCTAAACCCTACCCCCATCCATCCCAATCAACTCACAACAACAACCCCCCACCAAACCCCAANCTACCAGTGCCCAAACCAGTACCCGTGGAGTTCTTAGGGATACCACTACCTTCGGATGATAACGTTGACGTCGAGGATGGCGAGGATGAGGATGGAAATGTGGTGTTAATAATAGGATTCCCAGTCTCAGTCCCAGTCCCAGTGGGTATCCCTCTTAAACCTCCTATCACTGTCACAGTAGCAGCTGAACCTGAATCCGTGTGTGTAGATGTCGAAATCAAACCGACGGGCGCGAATTCATTGGGTATTAAATCTCCATTTCCATTTCCACTTCCATTTCCAATTGAACTAGGATTTAAAATCAAAGAACTTGAAGGGGAAGAAGAAGAAGAAGGAGAAGAAAGACCTAGTACCGTCGCAGTAACCGCGTAAAGAGTAATTGATGAGAGGGTTGTTGTTAGGGATGTGGTGGTTGTTGATTGGGGTTCTGTGGTAGGGGATGTTGACGTGGGGGTACTGGTAGGAGAGAGGGGGACGGGCGTGCTGATGGCGGAAGGGAGGGTAAAGGAGAGACGGGAGGCGCAGGTGCTGGGGGATTCGCCCTGGCGGTGGGGGGTTAGTTGGTTTTTCTTGAAGGAGGAGGAGGGGTTTGGTGAGAAGATTGGAATGGGGGAGGAGAGGAAAGCAACATACGTTATGACAACAATACCCCCTCGTCGGCGCACAAAAATCCCCCGCCTTACAAAATCCATTATCCAATTCACAACAAGTCTACAACCACCAACATATTAGCCCAATCCTCATCCCATCCCACTTTCCATCCTTCCCTCCTTCCCCCTAAAAATCATCAAGTAAAAAAAAAAAACTCACCTCCCCCAAACTAGGATCATAACAAAACCTACTAACTCCCTCAACCCCACAAGTCACCGAACCACCTCCATATGTATCCGCACAACTCTGGAATTCTTGGCGTGTTCTTAGGCGGATGTGTGGGTTTTCATGGGTTCGGTGGGTGAGGGGGTTTTGGTGTGTGTGCGTATTTGTGAGAGAGGCGTGGAGGGGTGTGAGGGTGGTTAGGAGGAGGAGGAGGGGGAGGAGGGGGG
>LT855420.1:183696-196924 GCA_900184765.1 Hymenoscyphus fraxineus
TACTATTAGAAGCCCTAGAACGGCCTCTAGCTTAAGAAGCAGGTTTAGGTAGGCTAGGAAAGTCTATAGGATTAACTAGCCCTCTATTTAAGGCCGCTATATATTAAGCTATTATTATAGAAGCCTATAGGGGCTAATTAGTAATAGTATATATACCGGCTTTAGTATTACGTATAGTATATATACTAATCCTAATCTTAATCCTAATGTTACTCTTCTATAACCTTATTTAATCCGTAGTAAATAGTATATATTATACTACGCCTTTATAATCGACTTTATATACCTCCTCCGTATCTAAGATCCTATCCTATCTATAAATAATATCTCTAAACTTTATATATTATACCTATATACTATACTTCTATAATTAACTTTATATACCTCCTCTATATTTAAGATCCTATTCTATCTATAAATAATATCTCTAAACTTTATATATTATACCTATTATATTATTAAGATATAAACCTTTAATACTATACCTATTATATTATTAAGATATAAACCTTTAATACTNTCTATTATATTATTAAGATATAAACCTTTATTAAGGCTTATAAGTTCTAATCCTTAGTCTTCTATAATCTAGTCTAAGTAGTATATATTATATATAGTAGTCTTAATATTACTAATAGTTTTAATATAATACTATTATATAAGCCGACGTTATTCCCTTATACTCCTCTAAAGCCTACCTATATAACTACTAGTTATTTAATTCAAAATCCTATTAAGAGCTACTAGGACGTAAAGTAATAGTTATAAAGGACGTAGAGTAATAGTTATAAAGAGCTAGTGATTATATATATAACGTAAAGTCGTTCCTATATAATATACTAAAGAGCTTACTCGGATAAGTACTAGTTATTAGATATTAAATACTATTAAGAGCTACTAAGACCTAGAGTACTATTTAAAAAAAGTTAGTAGGTATATATACTAAGTAAAGGATAGTATTAAAGTTATATAGTAAAAATTTAAATATATATATTATATTACTTTAACTTAAAGTAAAAACCTTTATCTAAATATTAAAGAAACTATATATCTCTTACTATTAATATAAATAGTATTATTAAATCTTATATTAACCTCTAACTTAAGGATAATATAGTTCTTTAAATTCCTTTCTAATAAGTATTATTATCTACTATACTTAAGCCTCTATATTTACTACTACTACGTTATATATTAAACGTAAAACGCTAGATATTAGAGATTAAATAAGTCTTTTAGTAAGTAGTTTCTAAAAGTAAAATTATAATTAAAGTTACTTAAAATATAGTATAAGATAATACTAGTATATAAGAGTTTAATATAGATTTTCTAGCTTAGAAGAGTTCCTAGTAGTATTATATTTACTATTATACCCCTTTATTTAAATCTATTTTATATAATAGTTACTTATTCTCCCCGCGTACCCCTAAAAACTACTATTAACTATCTAGTTAGATTAATTAAAGGTAATATTAAGGAAGATAGAAACTCTATTATTATTTAAGGTACTAATAAGCTTACTTTAAATACAAGTAAATTTAATAATAAGACTACTACTATAATAGGTAGTAAAATAGTAAAGACTTATACTATTTCGGATTCTCTTAAATAATCTATTATAACTAAGTTAGTATTTCGGCTTCTTCTAAATAGTCTACTATAAACAGTCTACTATAACTAAGTTAAGTATATCTAGTAGTTATATTTATTAAGAAGTTTTAAGGTTCTATAGAGAAGGTAGTAAACTTAATAATACTTTTAATCTAATACTAACCGAGTAATTTCTCTACTAACGCCGTCCTAAGCTAATAATAGAACGATAGTAGGTAAGAATAGTATAAGAAGTAAGTATAAGGTAAACCCTATTACTAAAACTATCTTCTCTCTAAACTAATATTTCTTACCTTAGTAAAACAAATTTGTTTATATATTTAGCCTATCTCTATTAAAATAGTTCTTTAATTTTATAAATATAGTAAGAATACTAGCTAAGAATATTAGACTATTTCTATAAAGCTAGTTCTCTAATCTTATAGATATAGTAAGAACGCTAGCCAAGAATATTAGACTATCTTTACTAAACTAGTTCTCTAATCTTATAGATATAGTAAGAATACTAGCCAAGAATATTAGACTATCTTTACTAAGCTAGTTCTCTAATCTTATAGATATAGTAAGAATACTACTTAAGAATATTAAACTATTTTTATAAAGCTAGTTCTCTAATCTTATAAATATAGTAAAATACTAGCTAAGAATATTAGACTATTCTTATTAAACTAGTTCTCTAATCTTATAAATATAGTAAGAATACTAGCTAAGAATGTTAGGATTATAAATTACTTTAACTTTAATATATAAGATACTTTTTCTCTAGATAAGCCCTTTAACTTTAATCTTAAGTTATTTTACTAAGCTAATATAAGAAGTAGTAGCTATAAGCCTACTAATAAATCGTTTTACTTTCTAGTAGGCTTATAAATTGTCTTACTTTCTTTTAGCTCTATTAATTAAATACTATTTAATAGATTTAAAAAATACTATTTTCCTTTCTATTTTAAACTTACTAGCTTAACTATCCTAGCTAGTAGGCCTTTATTATCTTACTAGTAGCCTAATAGCTCTTAAGTTTAGATTCTATTAATTTTTAATAATCCTAGGCTAGTCTACTTACTAGTCGGCTTAAATACTCTAATCCTAAATACCTCGCTTAAGTCGAGCGTTTTATATAGTAAGGATAAGCCTATCTTTAATATATATATATAATTACTCTAATATTTATTTCTATTATATTACTAGATAAAGTAATATTAGAAAATAAAACTTAGTTAGGGTATTCTAATTAAAGGTTTATTTTATATATCTATAAGAAGTTTTAGTTAAAGGATAGCTTTTATTATTTACTTAATTCTCTATCTCTTATTCTTTAAATACCTTTTAATATAATCTATTATAAATATAATCCTTTATAAAAATTTATATCTCTAACCTTAGATTAGATATTCCTTATTTATAATATCTAGGTTATAAATAATTATAACTTCTTTTACTTAAAGTCTTATTATTAACTTATAAGTAAAGTTATTCGGGAAATCTAAGGCTTTAATCTAGTATAAGATAAAAGATCTACTCTTACTAGTAACCTTGTTAACTTCCTTCTCTCTATTTAGGTCTTATCTTATATAAGCCTTATATTAATAAATCGTATATAGTAAGTAACTAATAATAAATTTTATCTATTTATTTTATACTTTTATAAAAAACTAATAATTATTTAAACCTTTAAATATATTAACTTTTAAAGCCTTATATATTATAGCTACTCTATATACCTAGCGTACCTTTCTACTAATATAATTAAATAATACTAGAAGATTAAACGTATTATCCTACCCTTATAGTAAGCTACTTATTATATTAAACCTTTAGAAAACTTATTATATAAGTTATATATTATTTATTAAGCCTAAAGCGTAATTATAACACTTTTATAGAATATAGTCCGAAGCCTAGTCTAGATACTATTATATAAGAAGATAGGTATTATTTTATAGAGCTATATTTCTTAAAATATATAGATTAGAATATAGTAAGATTAGTAGTTATAGATATATCTAGAAACTTTATTAAGAAAGGTATATAATAAGATAGCTAGGATCCTANCTTAGTATAAGAGTCTTAGGGAGACTCTTAGAGCCGTTATATAGGTAAGAACTTATATTACTTTGTATACGCGGGGAGCCGGTACCGAGAGCCGTACTAAGAGTCGTACTAAGAGCCGTATACGTACTTAAGCCTTACCTATATATAAATAGCTATATAGCCGTATATGTATATATCGGAATAATATAAAAATAAGACCGATTTATAAGGTTAATTAAGTAGTATCTTTTCCCTAATTTATATGTTTTTCTAATAGGTAGAAGTACTACTATAAGCCGCCTTTGTATACGATAGATAAGCTTCTAAGTTTTAGTGTTCCTATAGCTAACTTATTATACCTACTTTTCCTTCTAAATATAGTAGGTAGTTATACGCTTTATCTAATATAGTAAGTAGTCTAAAAGTTAATTCTTACCTATATAAAGGATTCTAGAGGGTCTTTAGGGATCTAAGGAACAAGGAATAAATCTATATTAATATAAGAGGAAACTAGATTAGACTAAAGTTAGTATAGTAAGAAACTTAGATATAAGTCTTATATAATACTTAGATAGCTTATACTAAAAGTATAATATTATAACTACCTTTTATAAGTAAGTATTAAAAGTAAATAGAATATATATATAAGCTTTTAAGTTCGCCTCTAAATAGTATTTACCTAAGTACTTATACGCTTATAGCGCTTATAGCGCTTACCTCTTTTATTCTAGTCTATATAAAACTAAAGTGTTCTAAAATCAACTCTATACTAATATTACTATATTAATAACTTAGAAAACCTATTTATAAGATATATTAGAATATATAAACGCGTTAGTAATAACTATCTTAAACCTTATACCGTGTCCGGATTAGGAAATACCCCCCTACGTTACCTAATTAGGCCTCCCTAGGTATTAACTTAAAGTACTTATATAAGGTCTATAACTATACGTTCTTATACCTACCTTCTCTATCTCTAACTTTTATTCTAATAACCTTCTACTTCTTTCCTCTTTACTCCCTCTATCTTATCCTATAATAGTCTTTATATCTTACTTACTTCCTTCTCTTATATCTTCTATAATTCCTTTTAAAGATTCTTACTATATTTTATAGGTAGAATATAAGTAACTCTAATAATTATAATAGGTTAAATAACGCCTACTATAATTAATATAACCCCTCTTTAAATACTAATACTCCCTTAGGTTACTAAGATAATAGTAGCTATAAGGTAAGTACTCTTTTAACTACTTTAACCTTACTAATCTTTATAATTAGTATATCTTATTTAATAAAGAAAGTCCCTTAGAGGTAAAACATATAAGGAGTACGAATTATAACTAGGAACGTTATATTTCCTATTAAATAAATAAAGTAGAATAATTTTAGACTATACCTTCTAGATCTTATCTAGGCCTAAGTTAGTAATAGCTCTCTTAAAACTCTACCTTTAGAATATATAGTATATTAAGTATTATAACCCTTATCTTTACTATATAGTTAGAATTATACTAATAAGTTCTAGATATATAATAACCCTTATCTTTACCTTTTAATAAACCTTAAAAAAGCTTAACTTAAAGATAGTATATAAATCTTTAAGATAATTTTATATATAGAAATACTTTAAAGTAATTCTATAATCTAAGTAGAGCGCGTTCTAATTAATAAGCTAGTTTATATCTAGCCTAATCTAATCTCTAGTAAAGTTATTAATTTTAGTAAGATCTTTAATTTTAGTAATATAATTAAGCTTTATTTTAATAATAGCTATTCGAATAACGCCTATTTTAATAGGCTTAACGCCCCTTACTAATTTATACTATATAATATCCTTAAAATGTCCTTTAAAATCCTACCTATAATAAGTTTAACTTTAGACTATTTATAATAATATTTAGGTCCTTTAGTTAAAACCCTAATATAATTATTATAGTACCTAAGCTTTCTACTTAAGACAACTATTTATATAAGTAGAAGTTTAAAAATATTAATACTATTCCTATTACTTAATCTCTACTATATTATATTAAATACTAAGGTGTTTATTATAAAGTAGAGTTTACTCCTCCTCCTTATATAATAGACCTTTAGAACCCTTTTATACCTATAGATACTTTAGAGGGAATTTCTTATAAAGGTAATAAAAAGAGTATATCTACTTATAAAATAAATAATATATAAATATAATATTATATAAAAGCTTTAATAGAAAAAAAACATAAGGTATTTAAAGAACTATTTAATAACCTAATAGCTCCTTTCTAACACGAGTTCTATAAGTTTAAGTTTTCTTATATAAATAAGGCTAAGTTCTCCTAAAAGCTAACGCGGACTTATTTAGAGGTACTAATTTATAAATTCTAGGGTATAAAGTAATAATTAGAAAGTAGATATAAGAATTACTTAAAAAAATAAGAAGCTAGTAAGGCTATTAGTAACCCTATAGAGGTAAATAGTACTTTTATAGGTTATATAGTATCTATTTATAATATTCGCTATAGAAATAAAGGTAGACTAGACCTCTCTTTCTCTTATTCGAATTATAAGTAGTAAGGTTTTAATATAAAGGCTTATAAGATATTAGTATAATAATATAATAACGATTCTTCCTAACCTTTATATACTTAATTAAAGGAAAAAGGAAAGGGTCGCGCCCTAATTAAAGATACCTTTATAAATACTCCTATAAGAGCTTTAAGTAGTAAAACTACCTTTATACTAAGATTAGTTAATAAGCGTATTTTAAAGCCTCTAATTTAATAACTATAGTCTTCTAATATAAAGCCTTCCGCCTCGGAGCCTTTTACCTTAGAGCTAATAGTATAATATAGAAGAGAGAATCTTAATAACGCTCTAAGGTTAAATAATTTAAATAATATATTATAAGAATAGTTAAGTATATCTTAGGTATAAATTATAAGCCTCTAGGAATCTAATACAAAGTTAATACAAGATATTAATAACCTAGAATATTATTTAAGATTAATATATTTAAAAGTTAAAACCTCTAGAAATAATTAATTATAAATTATTTATATACTTTATAATAAAGTAGAACGCCTTCGAAGTATATTATAAGAACGGGAAACTTATTTAAATAATACCTAGGTAAATTATTATAACTTAGCTAGAAGTATAACTAAGAGAGAAAGAACTTTAGCTAAGAATATATATAAAGTTTAGATAGTACTCTTAAAAAACAAGTCTAAATATAATACTAAAAAGTTATATTTATTAATAAGTAGTACTAATTAAGAATAAATAGCTACTTAATTATTAAATACTATTCTTTATAAATTTTATAGGGCCGAGGGTAATACTTATACTATACTTAGACATATATTAGATACTAGTATTATAAGTAGTAATAGGCCTTAGATAGTAAAAATATCTAAACCCTAGAAATATATTTATAATAAAATATTCTATTCTTTTAATCCCTTTTTATCTAGCCCTAGTTCTTTAAGCTAAATAAATAATCCTACCTAGAGTACTACTTGTTCTAGTAGTATAATACAAAGGGTCTCTTAATTAACTATACCTTTTAGTAGAGAAAATTAGGGTTTAATCTATAGCTTATAGGGTAGTAGTAGTAGTAGTACTTAGTAAAATCTAGATAGTAGTATAAGAATAGATAGTCCTTATATCTTAAATAAGGAATCTTATAATTTTAGTATACTAGTTAATCTTAGTATAAGAGTCTTAGGGAGACTCTTAGAGCCGTTATATAGGTAAGAACTTATATCGCTTTATATACGCGGGGAGCCGGCACCGAGAGCTATACTAAGAGCTATACTAAGAGCCATATATATACTTAAGCCTTACCTATATATAAATAGCTATATAGCTATATATATATATATCGGAATAATATAAAAATAAGACTAATTTATAGGGTTAATTAAGTAGTATCTTTTCCCTGATTTATATATCTTTCTAATAGATAGAAGTACTACTATAAGCCGCCTTTGTACGCGATAGACAAGCTTTTAAGTTTTAGTATTCCTATAGCTAACTTATCGTACCTACTTTTCCTTCTAAATATAGTAGGTAGTTATACGCTTTACCTAATATAGTAGGTAGTCTAAAAGTTAATTCTTACCTATACAAAGGATTCTAGAGGGTCTTTAGGGATCCGAGGAACAAGGAATAAATCTATATCGACATAAGAGGAAACTAGATTATATACTAGTTTTTAGAAGTTAAAATAGAACTAAAGTCCTATAGACTTTAAAGGTAGAGGATAGATATTATTAATTTAAATTTACTAACGAGATAACTATATAAAATAATAATAGATTATATTAAAAGGATTATTATATAAGTAATATAAATCTTAATAATATAAATAATAATAATAATTTAATAAAGGGTAATAATAGCGAGAATAGTACTATAAAGAATAGTAGTTCGAAGAGTAGTTTAAAGAGTAGTTTAGTAAGTAAGTAGTTATAAGTAGTAGTTCGAACGTAATTAAATAAAGGATAATATTTATAATAGACAAGGGTATAGTAGATATTCGTGATTTATAAGGGTATAGTAGATAGAGTACTTTAAAAGTTAATTTAGTATTTTTCTTTTAATTTAAATATCTATAATTATATATAATAGTTTTATACTTATAATATATTTTTAAGGTACTTTTTACTAAAAATAATAGTTATTTAACTTAAAGTTTCTTTTAAATATACTTTTTATAATATTTAAGTATACTAAGTATTTTAAAGAAGTAGTTTAGAAGTAATACCTAGTTATTAAATAAAATCTAGAAGTATTATTCTTTAGATATTAAATTTAGTTTAACTATAATTCTTATAAATCTATAAAATATATTAGTATAATATTAATTAGTTAAAAACGAGTAATATAATAGATATATAGTCCTATATAGTAAGTAAACGTATAGTAGATATAAATCTTTATAATTTTTTAAATATCTATTCTTCTTTCTTATAATAACGAGTTAGTTTAGTATATAAGGCTTTTAAGTTATTCTTTATTAGAGTACTTATAAGTAATCTCTAAGTTTTAGATTTCGCTTTTTATATATATATATATAGTTTATATATTAGCCTTTTTAGAGCTTATTTACTAAAATTTACTAGATAAATAGAATAAGATAGCTTAGGTTTAAAACTTTAACTAAGCCCTAGTACTTTATAAAGGTAGGAAGGAAGGGGTAGGTAGTAGTAATAATCTTAATTATTATAAAAGGCTAAATTTAACTTTAGGTTACTAAGTAAAGGGTAAAAGTTAATATAAGGTTTATATAGTAATATATAAACTTTAGTAATATCTTAATTATTTATAGAAGGAGAATATAGTTATCTTAGATAAGGAAAGTTCGAAGGAAAATTATTTAAATAATAGTTCTAATCCTCGACCTAATAACTATAATAAGAATATAGGAATATAGGTTAGTTTCTTATATACCTCCTCTATTAAATACCTAGGATTAAGAAGATTAGAGAGCCTAGAGGTAAAATAGGTTAACGTTCCTTATATAAGACTAGGATTAACCTAGTATATTAATAGTAGACTTATATAATTCCTACTATTATTTATATTATATTTAATACTTTAAACTACTATAGAATATATAGTTAATAACTTCTTCCTCTAGAACCGCTAGAACTAATAAAGATAGAGATCTTCTTATAAGTGTTAATTTCTAGCCTTAACCTACCTACTTTAAAAAAACTAATTAGCTTAACTAGATAGTATAATATAAGGAGCGGTCTAGGTTCCTAACTAGAACCTAGAATAAACTTCTTATTACTTAAACCTTCTTTAATCTAAGAATCCTATAAATATACTATAAAGAGTACTTTATAGTTATTTAATTTAAGCCTTAGATATTTAGAATTATAGTTTATATAAGGCTTATACTAACTATTATAACCTTCCTCTATATACTAGGCCTTTCCCTTAATATATTATAATAGTTTAAGTATAAGCTATAGAATTAGCTTATACTAACTATTATATATTAAACCTTAAAAATACTTATAATACTATATAGGAGTATAATTAAGGATATTATAAAAGGTATTAGAGGTTCTATAGTAAGAGATAATAAATAAAGGAGAGATAGTCTTAAGAGAGATAGTCTAGGAATAAATAGTCTTAGGTTAATAGTATTTAATATTTATCTTTTAAAGTATTATATATTTTTTTTTTAAGATTTATATCTAAATAAATCCCTTTCTTTATTTTTTAAATTAGTAAAAGATCTTATATATATTTATAAAAAACTCGCTAGTTAAGTACTTTAACTTTTTAGGTACCCTTATTATATTAACTCTAGAGGGCTTTAAAGATAAGGTCTTTTATCTAGCTAGTACGAAATTTAAACAGGGTTTAATAAAGAAAGAAATAGAGTTTAAGCCTTAGTACTTATTTAGTAATAATAGCTATTATATCTAATATAATATATAATAAATAATTTTTTTCTAGCGAGTATTATATATAATAAAGGATATTATAATAATAATAAGTTAATCTAATTAGGATAAAGATATAAAAGGTATAATTAGTTATTATAACAAATTACTAAACTATATAAGGGTCTTAATATATATTTTAGAAAGTCTTATAACTTTAACTTAAATTATTTTTACTATATATTTTTACTATCTATAATAGTTTTATATAAAGCTTTAATTTATATTTTATTATTTATTATCTAGAATTATCTTTATATCTTAAATTATTATATAGTTTTTTTATATATCTAAGTAATAAGTTATTCTTTAAAGTATTTAAGTTATTAAATTACCTTTAATATATTAAGGTTATCTAAGTTCTTAGTAGTTATTTAGGTCTATAGTATTTATTTAAGTCCTTAGTAGTTATCTAGGTTTATAGTAATTATTTAGTTCTTAGTAGTTATCTAGTTCCTAGTAGTTATCTAGTTCCTAGTAGTTATCTAGTTCTTAGCCTAGTAGTTATCTAGATCCTAGTAGTTATCTAGTTCTTAGTAGTTATCTAGTTCCTAGTAGTTATCTAGTTCCTAGCCTAGTAGTTATTTAGTTTTTAGTAGTTATCTAGTTTCTAGCCTAGTAGTTATCTAGTTCTTAGTAGTTATTTAAGTCCTTACTATATCTAAGTTATACTATATAGAGTTTATTATTCTATCTAAGTTATTAGTATATCTAGAATACTNCTTATTAGTATATCTAGCTTATTAGTATATCTAACATCTAGCTTATTAGTATATCTAGGTTAAAAGTATATTTAATTCTTTAGTATATCTACTTTATTATTCTATTTAAGTTATTAACCCCTTTAGACTATTATTCTATCTAAGACCTCTTATCTATCTTTCTACTAAAGTTATTAATCCTCTTAGGTAAAAAATTAACTTTAATACTAAATATAATAAATTATTTATAAATAATAAAAACTAACTATTTACTTATATATTCTTTAATAACTCTCTTTATATATTTAGATATAAAAGTTTTTTTAACTTTTAAAATATAGTAGAAAAGAACTTATTTCTTTAAAGGTATAAAACCTTATTTAAGTAATCTTAATAAGTTAAGTAATATAATTATAAAATATAACCTATTACTACTAATAATATTCTTAGAGATAAAAGCTCTAGGAGTATATATATCCGCTTACTTTATTAGCCCTAATAAGTTCGAATAGAGTTTTATAATAGTTAGAACAATTAAGTATACTTTTAGGCCTTTTAAAAAAGGTTTTAAATAAACTAGTTATTAGCTAAGGATATAATAAGTAAGAATATAATAAGTTAGGACTTATTAGTAGCTAAGAATTATAAGATTTAATCTAAGATTAAATTAAAAGGAATTATAATCTAGTAATATTATATAGTCTTATTTTTTTAAAGTAATATATTTAATATATTTTATAATTATTATTATTTTTAATTAGTAAGAGGTTTTTCTAATTTATATAATATATATTTAAGTTCTAGAATATTCTAAAGGGTTAAAGAATAAGCTTTTTAAATAGAATAAGGAATCTATTTAGTAAAAGGGTAGGAATTAACTTTACTAGTTCTTTTAAGAATTCTAGATTACTAACTTAAGTACTAGTATTTACTAAGATACTTAGACGTCTAGGTTTAGACCTAATTATATAATAGTTATTATAAATATTATAAACATAGGTATTAGGGCCTAATATATCCTAGCTTTTATAATCTAGTATATAGTAGAATTAAATATAATCTAGATAAATAGGAATATTATACTCTATATATACTTAAGTTATAATATTAATACTACTATAAATACTTAGTAGTATAAGTAATAGATTAACTATACTTACTATACTTCTATCTAAGGATTTTAGTAAAGTAATATTATTATAAATATAATAATAATATTACTATTTATAGGAGTATTTAAGTAAGGTATATTTATTTATACTTAGTAAGAATTTAATATTTAGTTTATTAATAAGATAAAGAAGGTAAAGAGAAGAAGTTATTATATAAGTTCTCTTTAATAAAATATAACTTAAAAGGGGTAAATATAAATTAAGTTTATATAAAAGGTATATATATAATAAAATTATTTTTTTAGATTTTATAAAAGCTATTATTATATATATAGTCTAGCTTTAGAGCTCTAAGTATTCTATTATCTTATAAAAGTTATATATTAAATATTAATTCTCTTCTACTATATACTATCTAAAGTATCTTCTTTATTATCTTACTTGTTATCCTACTTATTATTTTAAATAGAAATATCTAGATTATCTTTAACCCTATACTAAATTACCTATTCTCTCTTCCTAGTCTTTTAGGTCTATTATAATATTAGATTAGTCTTCTAATACTTTTATAAAACTAGATTAGCTTTTTAACTACTAGTTTTATTAACTAGACTTTTTTATTTTTTACTTTTAAAAGGGTTTATTAGTATAGGAGTATCTTAAATAGAATAATTAACTTTAAATATAGGATTAACTTTAAATATAGAATTAACTTTAGTACCCTTATTAATCTCGGCTACTCGAGCTAATATAGCTTAAGCCCTTTCTTTATTAGTAATCTTTTATATACGTTTATTTATTTATAGCTAGGTAGAGCTTATAGTAGTTAACGTTTTCTTTACTTATAGATCCTATTATTTTTATAGTCGGGTACGTCTAGGTAAGAGAGTAGTAATATATTATTCTTCGCTTATATTTAATAAAGAAAAACCTACTTTTATTATTAGTAACTAAAAGTAAAATAACATTTTTATTATAAACTAACTTAATAGATTTCTTATAAATATTTCTATAATTTAAGGTAGATTAGTTAATACTTAGGAAAGTAGCTATAATAGCCTACTACTTATACTAATTTTAACCGGCTTTAGAAAGGGAGTTATATAAAGAGGAGCCGATAAGGGAGAGGCTAATATAGTAGTTCCCTATATAGAATTATTATATTCGGTAGGCTTATTTATTAGACGTAGTACTATTAAAGTAGAGGTAAATATAGTAGTTCCCTATATAGAATTATTATATTTAGTAGAGTTATTAGTTAGACGCTATATAATACCTAACCTTAGAACTATTATATAATCTTTATATATATTAGTTTTTA
>LT855420.1:205473-223718 GCA_900184765.1 Hymenoscyphus fraxineus
AAAGAAAAAATATATAACTTATACTATTTAGCTAAATATATTTAAGATATTAGTCTAGACTATATATTTTAATCTCTTATAATAAAAGTTTAAATAAAAGAAATAAAGTAAAAGGTTAGATTTATACTAGATATATATACTAGTATAGTAAAGGCTATATATTTATAAGTACTCTAGAATATATTAGTTCGAGCTACGCTACTTTTACCCTCTAAACCGCCTTTACTAAAGGATACTCCCTTTCTAATAGTCTTAGAGAAGTCTAAAAAGAAGTTAATAAATTATATAGTTACTTTATTAAATATAAAATATAAAAAGGAATATTAGTTAGATTAAAAGAGTACTTTTAGAAAAATATATATTTTATAGAACTATATAGTATTAATAAAAGAAGTATAGAAGAAGTAAAGAGCTAATTAGAACAATTATTAAGTTATATAAAAGTATTATAAAGAACTTTCTTTTAGTTTAGTACTTAAGTATATAATCTAATATAGCTTAAATAAAAGTAAGTTAGATATAGTAGTATTTGTCTAAAGGGTTTATACTTAATACTATCTAGATTTTAACTTATATTATTATAAAGGAGAACCTAGTTTAATAAACCTAGTTAATATAGATAGAATCTTTAAGGTTATTAGTAAGATTTAGATTAATTCTATAAATAAGGCTAGAAAGTAGTATTTTATTATTAGAGGATAGAATATAGAGGGGAGGAAGTTGTTTTCTCTTAGGAATTAGTAGTTAAATAGAAGACTATTCTCTTATACTTTCTTTATTAATAGAGTCTTTATTAATAGAGTCTTTATTAATAGAGTCTTTATAGTAATTAAATTCTTTAGTATTTAGATTCTTTATTATACTTACTATTAAATATTAAGTTATATAAAAGAACTAATATAAGTCGAATTAAACCTTTATATATATAAGTAGGAAGTAATCTTTTCTAGATTACTTTTTAAGTTAATAGAATATATTAAATACTTATATTACTTTTTAATACTTACTTTATTTAAATATTAGTAAATATAATAGTTAAGTTTAATAATATATACTTATATATAATATAACCTAGGCTATATTAAAACTATATAAATAGGCGAGGAAACCTCTATTCTTTTTAATAAATATTTATTAAGTAATACTTATTACTTTTATAACTTAATACTATTATCTACCTAAATTATATAAGCTAACTAAGGTACTACTAAACCTCCCTTAGGAGGTTTTTAAGAAACTTCTAGTAGTAGTAGTAAAGATCCTTATTAATACTATAGTATTAATTTACTATTTAGCTATTAAGTTAAAGGTAGAAGTAGCTATAAAGTAATTATATATATATATATAACTATNATTAACATTTTATAGCTCGAAATTATAGCTATCTAAGCTACTTTATTAAATATAAACCCTAACGTTCTTCTATCTATTAAAGATAAACCCCTTATTAAAAACCCCTCCTACTACTCCTTCTTAGAGGTTAAATTCTTAAGTAAAAGAAAGGTTATACTACTACTAGTACTAGATATCTAATTTATATCTAAGTAGCTAGTACCTAGCTAAGGAGAGTATAACTATCTTATCTCTTATAGTAACCCGATTTTATAACTTAGAGGAACCGGGCGTTTAGATCTAGCCTCTATCTCTTATACTTTCCTTATCTATAAATCCTAACGCTTAGTTTAATAAGTAGTAAATAATAACTTACCCCTAGATAAGTAAGCGTATTAATTCTAAAGGCTCTCTAAACTTCTAGGTATATGTTACCTTAAAAGAGACGTAAGGTATAGTAGGGCTAAAAGGTCTAAAAACTAGAACAAGTAATAGACTAGATAGGTCTAAAATAGCTTTAGCTCTTATATTTATTAAGACCTACTTTATAGATTTCTTTTATAGGCCTTAAGTACTCTTATCTAAGTAGGTTACTACTAAAATTATTAGGTATAAAGCCTAGCTAAGAAACCTTTTCTATCCTATATAATTTAATTTAATAGTAGAAAAGAAGAAGCTAAGTTAATTTATAGTAATTATTATATTTTAGGATTAGAAGATTATAACGTAGCTAGACTTTATAATACATATTATCTTATAGCTTATCGAAACTACTAAAACCGCTAAAACTAGAATAGATAATAGATATTTTAGTTACCCTATTTACTTCGGTTACTTTAGTTACTTCGGTTATTCTAGTTATTTTTATTATTCTAGTTATTCTAGGTTATTTAGTAGTTATTAGTAAATATAATAGTTAAGTTAAAGAGAATAAAAAGACTTAAGCTTAATAAAAATAAATTTTAAATAATCCTTTATTAGTAATCTTCGCTTATTAAAAATATAAAATCAGAAAAGTAGGTACCTGTACCTAAGAGTATAGGTAGGCCTACTTTTTACTACCTAATTAGGCCTATGTACGAGATTTCCGTACGTATATGGGAATACCTGACACCAATTTCCCAGAGGGGTACTAGTATGTACAAACAGTCAATCCAAGCTCACACTTACATTAATAAAGAAGGGGGTTAGTACAGTATAAGCGAGGGAGTATGTCGCAAGTAGCGCAGGCATATAATGATACGCAGCTATGCAGAGCGAGATTGGTAATTCCAGGATACTTAGAACCATAATCTTATGGTACAAAACGGAGGAGAAAAAAGGTCTGCTAGATGGAATTCATTAACAAAAACTACTTTCTTGACGCCTTAGTCGTAGCTCCATGTTTATAGGCTTTGAGGTAAACTATTTAGCTTACTCCTAGACCTAGACCTTATAGTATTGCGAAGTTCCGTCACCGGCATCAAACCAGGTCTATCGTTGAGATGAGTGCTCTCATCTCTTGTATCATGTCCTCATATACCTTAGCAAGACGACAAAGCATCACGTCACTCCACTTCTTCCTCATCCCCATAATCCCAAATCTATAGAAGCAGTTAGTCCAAGTCCTCAAAACAGTCCACAAGATATTTTACAGGATGCCCGGCGCTGTCACCACCATTCCATATTAGTCCAGTGCCACTTCCTTATTAGCGGAATAGAATAATCCCGTCGGAAGACTCACGATCGGATATTAAGCAAGATCAGATCAGATCCGCAGGCCTTCGGCATCCAATGGATGGTGAAAGAGCATCGGATTCGTGGATATCCAAATAGGTTTCTCTCTCCGAGCCTTTAGAGAGATGATTTGAAAAAGGCTTCCTGGAATCCATCGACGGTAGTCTCTTGCAATTGCCTTTTGGAAACATACCGCTGCGTAAGCGACAAGTGTTTCTTCTGGGTCGGTCTCTATAAAAGATAATAAACTATTAATACACTTGATGTCCTAAGGGTTGAGTGTGAGTGACTTGAAATATCTGTTCATACCTAGGGCAAAAATTGTTAGCCTCTCTTTATTTTGCTATAGTCCTTATTCTTATATTATTAACCTTATACCTATAAAAAGATTATAGTATCTGCACTAAACCGAGGTGTCTAACTAGGATAGTCTACGTCATCTACAATTATTATACTATTTTTCCAAGATCGTCCAAGATGACTTCAAACAAACTAGGCTAGAGCTTCAGGCTCTTGAACGGTTTTTTTATTATTATACGAGGTATCTAGAATGTGGATATTAATAGGTTTATTTCTATAGAGGTAAGTTCAGAAAGGAGATACGAACTATAGTAATTATAGCAGCTACCTAGGTACGGCTAAGACTCTAAAAATAAAACCCTCTTAGTTAATCTATCCTAATTATTTCCTATACTATAAATAGCTTAGACTTATCGCCTAGTACTATATAGTAAAAAAGTTTTATAACCGTAAGCTAAACAGGCCCTAAGAGTATAATTAAACTTAAAATTAAGCGAAAGATTAGAAAAGAGAAGTTAAGTAGAAAGAAGATAAAGAAGAGAGATTTTAGGATAGGATAGAGGATTAAATGAGTAGAGCTTAGGTTAGAATAAATATAAGAATAAAATGAAATTAGAAGCTAAAAGGTTTGCGGGTGAGAATTTGGTTCATTCATTCGTTCATGGTTAAAGTGAGAAGGAGTTAAGCTAGACTTTGGAGGAGTGCATACTTGATTTAGAAGGTGACCCTATGGTCCCTCTTATTCTTTGCCTTCCCTTTTCCTTTGGAGTGCTCCCTTTTACATCCCTAGCCTTCCATTATCAATACTACCATCTCCCCAACAGCCTGCCTGTCCGTTTCAAAAAACCACCATACCAGAGTGACGTAGTATCAACACCCTAAAATCCCACCTTCGCAACGGCATTACCAAAACTCTCGCCTTGAACAGTGGCAAGTTCAATCTCCAAAGCAGACGGCTGTCGACTTCCATCACCCCCCGCAAAGGTTCCCGCTCCCCAGGGACTTCCACCGCGCACCTCACTCATATTCGACAGGATGGGGAACGAGGTCTTGTAGCCGAGTGGGACGTAGATGAAGCCGTGGTGGGCGAGCGTCGACATGGCTGAGATGACGGTGGTTTCTTGACCGCCGCCTGGGGTGCCGGTGGAGACGAAGACGCCGGCGTATTTTCCCCAGTAGGCGCCTGATGCCCACTGTGAGGGTGTTAGTGAGAGTAGTTTGTATTGGAAAGGGTGAAAGGGGAGTTTGATGGTGGGATAGGGAAAAGGTGATAGGGGAGATGTACTTGGCCTCCCGTTGTATCCCAGAATGCTTTCCATTGCGCGGGGAAGTTTCCGTAGCGGGTTGGGATGCCGAAGAGGAAGGCATCGTATTGTTCGAGGGTTTTGTTGGTGGCGATGGGGTAGTCTTTCTTGGGTGGTGCATGCATCTACAATATCGACTTACAATTAGTATTGTTCTAGATGAACTCGACCAGTCAGCATTGTAGAAGAGTGACTTGCCTTGGCGAGGACTTCTTCAGGGAGGGTCTCGTTGATTTGATAGATATCGGCATCAATACCAGCTTTCTTCAAACCGGCCTTCTCAGCTTCGGCCAGTTGAGCGATGTGGCCGTACATCGAGTACTGTGGCACGCCATTAGTCAATGAAGATCTTGGGAGAGTGTGGAGTTTGTGGTCGTGGGAAAGTCAATGGAGGATGGTGATCCGGATGCGGAATGCGGGGTGGTGGGGTAAAAGCAAAGCACTTACAAAGACGATAGCTACTTTGGGAGCCATTTCCGAGGGTTCGACTGAAATTTGATGGGAGAAAAGTGATGATGGAGATGATGCAGCTGTATGCTTAAAAGTAAGAGGAGTATGAGGAGATTTGGAATCGATTGTGGTGTTTGTTGAGGAGGGGAGGTGATATTTATTTATTGCTGTCCCCTCCAGCTTGTGTCACATCCCTGTCGGGGGTCGGCAAGTGCCCCGCAAATCAGGAAGCTGGCATCGCTGGTTCTGTGGCTCTGTGGCTACAATAGGTGGATGACAATTTGTTAATCAGCATCGCGCTTTCCCCTCACATCACCATATCCTTTGTTAGTAAAGCACAAACACAAGCACGGGCCATCGAAGCATTCCAAGGCTACGCTACCTCGCTTGTGGTGCCATCTCACGTCTCACAGACTTGTTGCTTTCATAACCATCAGTCAGAGGGCGGGGGGAGTACTTGGTGAGCACTAGCTTGATACGGACAATGGTGCTTTCCAATGGCTTCGTAATGGGCGTCTGCAGCTTGCGGTGGGGATAGCTTTTGCTGTGAATCCTGACCTATTGACTCTATGCATCATAGAATCGTCGTATGCATATATCTACTTTTGTACTGTACCAATAAGCTTCTTGTGATGCCCGAACAGGGCTTGTCATTGGAAGTCTATGAGAATCGTGGATCTTGAGATAACCGATAATGGACAGTGTCCCAAATGGATAATTTGCTGATGCGATGCTTTCTCAGCAAAGAAGAGAAATTCGAATGGAGAGAGTTTTTTTGTTGTTGGAATCATATATATACTTTTCGAGAGGAACTATCTCCGGCATATCGATAAATTGTTGGCGTCTTGGCTTGCTGGTCTTGCGTTCCTGACCGGTTTCCTACCAGTTTTTCTCAACTGTGTTGGACTGTGACGATGGATCATTGAGCGACAGCGAGGAGCTCGCATTGCGCTACCTATATGAAACAATGCGTGATTGTTCTAATGACTCAAGATGAAAATAATCGATATATTTAAATAAGATATCTCTGACTTGGGAGGAGAGCAAGAGGATCATTACCATCTATCATTTCAAGAGCCAACACGAGCCAACAAATATTCGGCAAGCGGCAACAGAAAAGCAAATTAAGGTCTGAAAGAACGAGATCTGGACAAACTTGCACTTGGCCAGGTTCAAACTGGCCCTCCTGTGACAACGTTTCAAAGTTGGATTTTTTTCCTGGGAAAAGACCTTGGGTTCGTTCCAAGTAAATGAACCATCGGAGCTATGACAACCGGAGCGAACATCGGGGACGGCCGAGCCGAGAAGTTGAAGCGAGAGTCGGGTGTTGGTTGGATCGGATATTGAATGTTGGTATTGGCCATCATCTCATATTCAAGGGTCATGAATGTCCTGAAATAGAAGCGACGGGACCAATAATTCTTCCTCCGTGCGTATTTTCGAAAAAGAAAGAAAGTGAATTGAGATGTAAGCGCTTGAGAGGTGTCAGGGCTGATTTGGACTTGGACGACATCCAAAGTCTACGGAAATAGCTGGGATATCCAACATTCAACGATTCAACGTCTAACTGGTTAGTAAGGGACTGTTTATCAAGCTTAAGCTACTCGTAGCTATCTTGATGAAACGGGAAGGCTGTGCTGCTGTACCTAGATTGTACAGTAGGTACTCGTAGAATAAACATAAAAGTTGACCAACCGGCTCGTTGCGCTTCACAGCACAGCCTCATTACGAAATGTTTACATCGTACCAGACTACCAGTCAACCATAGCTTCGTAGTGGGGCAACAGTTGAATGATTTGAGAGATGTAGACACCGGAATGCAGATTGGTGTTTTTCGTATGGTGAATATTTTCTATTTTAATACTATTGCACTGTGATGAGTTGCCATAGTCTATTGTTGCTGCCTATTTCGGATACCTCAGCTATGAGTGAGTATTCGTATAGCAGTCCAGGGAGCATTGAGTTCAATTCACTGCAGGTGCAGATCTTCAGTGTTCTGGTGAACTGGCTTAGGCGCGAGCCGCCCAGCCTCAGGGGTCTCATCCAATCAACGTAGCCGCTCGGCTCCACTGTCAGAAGCAGCAGCACGCAACACCTTCAAGCACCACCTTCACCATCTGGCCCCTCCCCCTCGCACCCTCAGATACCTTATCCTCTCATTTCCTTTGCACCGTGTACCGACAGTACCTACATCCTGCCTACATACCGCCCCTCCCTCGACCCAAAGAGAGACCTCGTCCCAATTCACATCTTTGCATCAATACCAGCAGAACCTTTGCCCTGATCCTCGCCCTTGCCCTCGGCTGTACTCGTACTCGAATACTCGTACGTAGCTTTCATTGTCCCTCAACGAGCGCATGAAGATTGGGCATTGTGGTTGTCGCAAAACCCAATTCCGACCCCAACTCCAACTGCAGACCACAGAGACCAGCAGGCCAGGTAAGCGCAACTTTCCGGCCCCCAAATCAGCCTTACCAGAAATTGCGACTGCGATGGCGACGGCGACGACTCTTGCACCCTCCAAAACTCCCTTCTCAACACATGTCATCTGCTATGGCAAATCGCGAAGACGACCAAAATCTACTACTGTGCTGACTTACCACTTCGCTGTCCAGTCTAGGTAGAATTGACCGCCCAGAAAATTGCCTACGCCCCAAAGGTCTCATCTCACCCTACAATATCTGCATCTCCATCCGATCGCAACCCCCTCACGACTTCCCCCTTTTCCACCGCCCTGAATCATACCTGCCAACGCCGGCGCGACGAACGTTGCGGTATTGCAGTGGTTGAAGCATCGCGGATAAGGGAACATTGGCAGTGGAATTACAGCGACGATAACATAAGGCGCTCCGAATTGCGGGGGATCTCTGGTTGCGACCGTACACCGTCACCGCACGCCGCCTGCGCATTCTCGACCGGGGCCACCAAACCACCAACGAAGACGTCAGGCACGTCCATACTCCAAAAAAGCATCATATCAAGTGGTCAGCACTCTAAGAGTAAGAGCACATAGAAGCACTTGAAACATTCGTTTTTGCCAAACATCTCATATTCTCGTTGGTCAGAACCGTGGGTCTTCTCGCGTTGCATAGCCTCAAAGGCTCAGCCACCGTGCCTGTGAGGCTGACTACCATTCCCAACTAGAAATCTTGATCGGTGTTCTAAGAATAATACCAACAACAAACCTCGACATGGATCCACAACGTGGTCGGTCTCCCTCTATGGGACATCAACAGAATCATATAAGTCGTCACCACTCTCCTTCGCCGCAGTTTCAGGAGAATGGATCAATAGGACTCGGACTTGGCTTAGATCCTACATTGTCAACTCTATCAACGAATGTCGATCAGAACTTCTTAAACAGCAACTTCAATTCTTCCACTACACTTCCATCTTATGATAGCAACGACTTCTTAGCTCAACAAAACTTACACTTTTCACAGGCTGGAATGGGAGATCCTGGTTACGTTACCACTCAAGACTTTACGACTCAATTCAAGCAGGAAGAATCAATTTCGGAATTTGCCCCACCAGTACGAAGCTTTACCCAAGAGTTACTAAGTGCAAATAACATCTCAAACTTCAACGAGGGTGACTTTTCTTTATTTTCAACTCCCGGTCCAAGTGATCAATTTGAGCAACCTTTCTTTGGAAACAATCAGACTCAGCAATCAAACTCTTCAGTCAACCTTCAAGAACTAGACATGGCCTCTCCACCAAGTCATGCAGCTACCCCGCCTAATATGCTACGACGGGACTCTCGCTCTCCTTCATCACATCAATCACCCAATTTCAATCAGGGACAATTTCAGCCTTCTCCTGCTCATTCCCGTCCTTCACATTCCCGTAATGCTTCTTTGGGTCCAGAGAGTGCTGCTTTCCCACAAGCAATGACACAAGGCGAGTGGGGTATGATGGGAGCTCCTCAGTTCACAACACATAGAAGAAGTCCATCTGAATATTCGGATATCTCAGTTCATTCGAATGCCCATTCACCAAACATGGGACATCATGACTCTTTTGAGACGATTGATTCTCATCACTCGCCATCACCCATGCAACACGCACAAGACAGCTTGTACCAGGAGGTTCTCGGTATCGGTAACTTTTCCTTAAATGATACTCAGCAGGTACCAACTCCACATCGAGGTCTGAGTCCTGCTCATAGCCCTGCAATTTCGCCACGATTGGCTCCTCAGCAAATGCCAAATCCAAATAGCTCGTTCATGCTTGGACTTAACAATGGCTTTAATCAGCAACAGAATAATATGCATAACGGCATGCAAAATAATATGATGTACGGTACCCAGCAAGATTTTCCGCCAATGCCGCAACATGGAGATGGTCCTATGGATATGGGACAAGCGCCTGTGATGGCCCCTCCTGAGATCAATGTTGAATTTGCGCCAGCATCTCGGCAAAATAGTTTTGAACCACCCAAGCCGTCTGTTGATCTGGACGCATTAACACCCCCAGACAGAGGTACGTTATCTAAAGACACTCGTACCCGAAATTCTCTAATCCAAAAACTAGGTCGACGTCGTCGTGCTGTATCAGATACAGGATACCAAGGTTCATCTAGTGGCCCTGGCATGCAACGTCAACATTCACCGGGCATGGTGCCAAATATGAATCAAAATCTTACGCCGCACTCAATAGATTCACGATCGTTATCGCCGAATGACAGATCTGGAGCTAACTCACCGAGTAAACGTCGTCAATCAACATCCTCGCTTCCCAATCGTGACTACATCCTTGGCCTTGCAGATCCCGAGTATCAAGCACAGACTCCCGACAATAATGCAAAGCGCGTCCAAAAGCACCCAGCCACTTTTCAATGTACCCTCTGTCCAAAACGATTTACCCGAGCTTATAACCTTCGATCACATTTGCGTACTCATACCGATGAGCGTCCATTTGTTTGTACGGTCTGTGGAAAAGCTTTTGCACGACAACATGATCGAAAGAGACATGAAGGTCTTCATTCAGGAGAGAAGAAATTCACGTGTAAAGGAGAGCTCAAGCAAGGTGGTCAATGGGGATGTGGTCGAAAGTTTGCTCGCGCTGATGCATTGGGACGACATTTCCGATCAGAAGCTGGTCGAATTTGTATAAAACCTTTACTAGACGAGGAAGCAGTTGAACGTCAACGACAATGGCATGAACAACGGATGCAACATAATATGCAGCAACCAATTCCGGTGGACGCCAATGGATTCCCAATGGATGCAAGTGGAAATTACACTCTACCAGCTGCATTGCTTGCACAATATCCCGCTCTTGCAAATTTGAGTTGGTCAGATATGCCGACTGGGGATGTTGGTCTAGATGATGATCCTAGTGGAAGAAGTAGTTTTGATGCTAGTGGTTCGGAATATTATGATGAGGGTGATGAGGCCGGATATGTGTCCAGTGGCCCGGGGCCACAGCAGGGATATCATCCTCAACAAGGTCAGATGACGGATGGATATAATGGGTATTCGAGTGATATGGGAGGAGCGAGATGAGATTTCTTTGGTTGAGATGAGACTAGATCTTTTACTTGTTTGGGGGAAGGTTTTTCTTTTGCACTTTTTCTGGTGTTATTTTCGGATGGCTACCGTATCGTAGCTAGGGCTCTTTTTTTTTGATTCTGATTTCTTTTTTTCTTCTTCTCATGATGACGGATGATTGGAGGGGAGGGGAGTACAGATGTATGTATGTATGTATTCATTTTTTGGGGGCGCGTCACTAGATACCATGATTCTTTTTCTTTTCTTACCTTTTTTCTTTGACTCTTCTTCTTCTTCTTCTTCTCTTCTTCTTTCGTATTCATGAGGTGGGGTGTAGGTATTTGATGTGCTGTAGAATACTTGTTTTTTTCTGTTTTTCTGGAAAAAGTTTGAGTTTTGTGCTTTGTGGATTCTTCGTTTTCCTTTTTTTTTGTTTTGCTTTTTCTTCTGATTGGAAGCTTTTCTAGGGTGTTGGGTTGGGTTGGATTGGATTGGATTGGATTGGTTGGGTGGGAAGGGTGAGAAGAGTGTGTGTGTGTGTGTGAGAGAGTGTGGGGGGGGGGATTATGGTGGGATTATGGTGGGATCATGGTGGGATTATGGTCATTTATGAGGAGAGGAGAGTGTATGTATATAGTATAGGCTATCTATATGTAGTTTCCCTATTCTAGTTTATTCCAGTCCAGTCTATTCCAGTCTATTGCTTTTTCTTTTTTTTATTCTTTTTTTAAGTGGGAATTGGTAGAGAGAGAGAGAGAGAGGGAGGGAGGGATAGAGGGAGAGAGGGAGGAAGGGAGGGAGGGGTTGGTTTTTTTTGAGTGGGTTGGCTTTGANGTGGAGTTTATAGCCGAAGAAGGAAGATGGATTATTTGTATGAGATTTGGATTCGATTTATATATATATATATACGAGTAGTATGAGTAGTATATATTATTTTATATTATATTATATTATATTATAAGTGTTATTTTACGGGTTATAAGAAGTAGCGGTAAGTGGTATGGTATATAACCAAGGTACTTGTAGATGGGAATCATGGGATGTAAGTACTGTAACTACTGTTTAGAGTATTTGAGACTACCTAGGTAAGATATTGTACTTGGTATTGTGTTTTAGGGCCTGTTTTCCCAGAATCTCGAGCCACAAACTCTATATCGTAAAACCTACTTTTCGTACTCGATTTAATCGATATTACTTGGTAATACGTATATTTAAGTTCCGTATATCTACCTTGTCCTTACTAAGTTAAATTCGAGTATTACTAAGTTAAATTATACTAAATAAGCTACTTTGTCGTTTTGTATAAATAGTATTTCCCGAGACTTCCTAATCGTACTAAATATACGCCTATTTAAGCCTTATAGATAAAACTTTCGAAACCCGGATTTATAGACTTTAACTATATAGATTACTTAATTATTATTAGAATAGGCCTAAAGTAGAATAATTAGCGTTTCTAGATATCTAGAACACAATATATATATTAGTATAAGTTTCGAAGAAGAAAAAAAATTTTATTTGTACTAGGGAGGGGTCGATTATTCGCTTATATAGAAGCGACTTTGTTTATATAAAGACGAGTATTTGTACTTAAATAAACTATATATTATTACTTACTTATTTTTATCTAATTAATATACTACTACGTAAGAGTACTAGAGCTACTAAACTATCTATAAAGGTAGTAAAAGCTACTATATCTACTACTGTAATCTAAGTAATAATTAATAGTATTCTAGGTATATAAATAGTCGATATAGCGACTCCTAAGATATACGTTCCTTTAACTCTAATTCTAGGTATTAAAGATATTATAGTACTTATCTAGGAATAAACCTAGGTTGTCCTAGACGATAATAAGGGTATCCTAGATAATAATATTCTACTAAGTAGCTAGTCCTTTAAGCTAGATATACTAGACCCTCCCCCTGCCCCGGTTACGTAAACAGATAATATAGTTATACCCCCGGTTATTAAGGTTAATTCGAGTAAGGAAAAGGGTAAAGCTTTTACTTCTGTCGTCTTTATTAGCGAGGAGTCTAGTTCGTCTAAGGACAAACAGCTAAAATAGACTACCGAGATAGAAAGGGTCTTATTTAATACTCTCTTAGAATAGTAATAACTTAGTAAACGTACAGATTCGAGGTTTAAAAAGAAGGCCTAGGTCGAAGTATTAAAGGAGATCCTACTTATTTATAGTAGTCTAGTATTAGACGTTAAAATCAAAAAGCTTAAAAGTAAGGAATAAACGTATAAGCAACTATTTAAGGACTAATAATTCCTTCGAGATTAGTTAGGTTTTAGATAGGACGAACTAACCTAGATAATTATAGCGAACAATAACGTCTAGGAGGACGTTATTCGAGTTAGGAAAGGTTATTACTAGTATAAAAATAACTCCCTACCTTTTACTAATACCTTAGAGGAGTTATATTCAACAAGTCTTATAAATAGTAGAGGAGCGCTCTCCTTATCCTAGGGCTAGTTATAATCAATTAATCTAACGGATTCGAGTACTCTAGAGACTCTATCCTAGACGCTATCTCTTCTACCTCGAAAGCAGGGTTATAGAATTAATCTTAAAGGTATTAAGGCTCGAGGAGCTAGCAGGAGTCGATTCTTAAAGAAGAGGAAGGAGGGGTATCTCTCTAGTATAGTATTAATTATAGGTAAGATATATACGTCTTATTAGTATAAGGTTAAAGTTATAATTACGATTCTAAAGGAGGAGTATTAGCTCCGAATATCGGATGTAAACTAGTATAAGGCTTTAGAACTCCTATCGGATTAGAATACTACTCGAATCTTTTACTTTATAGATACTAGTAAGATAAGGGATAAATAGCTCCTAGTATATAAAATTAAAGTATTAAAGATAATTAAATAGATAAAGTTAGATAAGGAGGCCCTAGATAAGTTAGACTAGATAGATAAGTCGGATATAGCTACGTATATAGGTATTAGTTCTAATATTAAAGATAATTAGATATTATTTAGTTCTTATAAAAGTTTTAACTAAGTAATAAGTTTACTGGTTTATATATAATTTAGCTAGGAATAAGTAATTAAAATACTCTACTTTTAGTAAATTTATCTACTATTAAGAATATAAATATATAATATAATTGTCTTATATAGCTTACGTAATAGCGTCTCTTTTATTATTTATCTACTTATTTCTTATATTACTTACTTTATCTATCTCTTCTTTTATAATATACCTCTTTATTTTAATCTCTTTTTAATACTTATTATTATTGTCCCTCTTATAGATTCTTATAAAGTTATAAAGAGCGTATATTATAAGGACGAGTTAAACTTATATATTTATCGAATACTCTATTATCTTAGCTAGCGCTCTAAATTAACGTTTTAATACTCTAAATATCCACTTAATTATATTCTATAAGAACAAGTACTATAAATTAAATAACTCCTTTATATTCTTAGGTTATTAATCTACTAGCCTTTACTCCTTTAGGTAGTAACATATACCTTAATACAGCGCTAGAACAAACTTAGTATTACTATATCCCGCGTTACTAAGCTAGTACTTTCTATACAGAGTTTTAAATCCTTTATAACCCTAAGCGTCTACTAGGACTCTACTATTATATATAGATCCCTCCTACCCTAGTAAGAGATATATAAATAATATATCGAAGTTATAGACTACTAGGACGTTCTATAAAAGCGTTCCTTTATAGTTCTAATATTAAGTATACTTAGATATAAGTATATATATATTAACGTAAGTTCTATTTAAGGCACCTAAGCAGTTCTTAAAATATAAAAAAAAGCGATAATTATCCTAAATACGAGTTAAAAGTAGTATAGTAGTAGTAGGTAAATTTACAACTTAGTTATATAATATAAGGAGGGTATTAAGTATATTATAAAACGCTCTATTATAAAGTTAGTATTTAGTATACTTTTTATACCGACTTTACGCTTTACCTACTAATACTCGAACTAGTATATAAGAACTGTTCCTAAGCGCTACAATTTAATTAGCCCTAGCCGATAATATATAGAAATATTATAATTTTCTCTTTAACTAATATATATATATTCTAACCTTTATATATTATACTACGTCCTTAAAGGTTTATATATTATATAAACTAGTTTCTTAACGTATAAAAAGTCTTTATATTTATATAGAGAACGTCTCGAATATATATAGGATACACTAACCTTAAAAGTTCTATTATATAGTTGTTACTACTTTATTCTATCCTTATACTTTAATAATTAAATTATATACCTCCTACTTTATTTCTAGTATTATCCGAATTATCCTCTACCTCGAGAATAGTAATAATTATACTTAATAATATAATATCCTTGTTCGAATTATAAGGGTTTTCTATATTAGTAGTAGTAGGAATAGCTTTAGATATACGATTTAGCGGGGTTTATAGAGGGGTCCTTAGTAATAATATTAAGAGAGGATATTAAGGAGGATATTTTAGTCTAAGTAAAATATCCTTTTAAGTATATCTTTTAGTAAGAGGATATTATATAATAATATTATATAGGTATCGATTAATACCCTAACTAGGACCCTAGGTATATTACAGTATAATATCCTTAGCTATTTCTCGAGAGTAGATAAATAACGAGTTTAATAGAGTTGAGAGTTTAGACCTCGGATTTAAGCTCAATTTAGTATATTGTGGATACTTTGTATATACCATTCGTCGAATATGGAGGCTCGAGATTCTGGGAAAACAGGCCCTTAGTGGATTTTACGGGATTTTACGGGACTGGATGGAATTTGCGGAGCCTGGATGGGGAAGGACATACCTGGGTACCTTCTAATAAATACTATTAGGCGACTTGAGGAGTTCAGCGTGAGGTGAGGTGAGGTGAGGTGAGGTGACAGGGAGTAGGTGTGGTGTGGTGAGGTGAGGGGGAGTAGGTGTGGTGTGGTGTGGTGAGGTGTGGTGAGGTGAGGTGAGGAGGGAGTTGGGTTGGTGGATGGATAATGTAGTGGAATCTTTGAGGATGTATCTTTATTATGTTTGTTTTGGTATATATAACTAGGTAGGTTGGTATTAAGGGGATTAATTATTGTACTATGGTAGGTAGGTCGTTTCATTGGTTTGGGTTAGTTTGGTTTCGTTTGGTTGATTGGGAATTTACTTGAGCTGATGGAATTTTCATTAGATAGTTAGGGTCGGTTTGCCTTAACTAAGGGGGTGGAAAGGTTGGGAGGGTTTTTTTTTCATATCTACGTGTGTCTTTAGGGGTAGGTAGGCGGGTGGGGTACTGTAGGGTACACCAGGGGTTAACACTACTCCGTGCGCACGGGTAAAATCACGAGAATTCAATAATTGAGTATATAACTTAATTAAATTATAATTAAATAACCACTACTACAAATTACTTCTAATAGGCTTTCCACCTATTCTTTCGAGTTCCGCGTATCTATTAGGTATCTTATAAATCCTATCCTGTATCTCTATTAGGGTTATTTTAGCCTATTGCTCTTATAGCGCCTATTTTATCTCCTCTATAGTATTAAAGAATTAACGTCTTAATCTATTCTTTATTATATTCTAAATACCCTCTATAGGGTTATAATCTAGACTCTACGTAAGGTACTTAAGGTTTTTAATCTCGTAGGCCTCCTTATACTCTTACGTAAGGCCTTTTTTCCGTATACTATATAATAGGTTCTTATCCTCCTATAATAACTACTATTTATCGTTGATTTGCTCTATAGACTTAATAGCTTATATATATATTAGAAGGAGCCTCTCTATATAGTATTTCTAGGTTATTATATTACCTTTTACGCGTACCTCCGCCTTATATAGCTTACTAGCGTCCTATTCTTATATACGATAGTTAAATTCGTCCCTTGTCTCGCGAGTAAAACAATATTATAGCTTCGAAGGATAAGGAGGTTCTTTATTATAATCTTCTATATTGTCTTTATTATTATAGAATTCTAATTAGTTCGCCTTTCTATACTAAGAGACCTATCTAGTAGCGTAAAATTATACCCCCTCGAGTAGTAGGCGTTCCTTAATATTCTTTAGCTTATTACACTTTTCTTACTCCCGAGTAATTATACTATATACCTAAGATATTAGATTAATATAGAATTCGTCTATATAGATAATATAGTTCTAAAAACCGAAGAGAGGCGTAAAGTAATAGTTAGACCTATATACTATTCTTTCTCTATAATTTTTAGCGGAAATAACCTTCTTAATATAGGCTATTAGGTATTAGCTACTGCCCTTAGTATATCTCTTTAATATATACTATATTTAACGTTCTCCGATAGATAGGTTATAAAACGCGATCTAACTTTCGAGAGAGTGTCTTCTAATAGGATTTCGAGAGAGGGAAACTAGTATTATATACATTAGTTTTATAACTCTAGACTTATATCTAAGTACCCTAGACTTCGGCTAAGTATAGTACCTTGCCTTACTACCTATAGCTTTATACTAGTCCCTCTATTTATAGCTATAGGCCTTAGAGACGTTATTATCCTTTAAAATCTAACGTAGTAATATATAGCTATAATTGTAAGATAACGTATTAAAGAATTTACCTTTCCTATAAGTAGAAGCTTCTTTACCTTCTAATTTATTAGGGGTAGGAGACCTAAAAGGATTAAGTCGTATTAGGCGTCCTATATTAATAATTTAGATATATGTTTATATATTCAGGGGCTCACGAACTTTCGAGTTTTAGTATTTTTAACCGTGCGCACGGAGTAGTGTCAACCCCTAGCGGGTATATATTTACGTGTTCTTCCTTACGAGTAAGGGAGAGAGAACGGCTCGGGAACGGGAGGGAGTATGTATAATATTATTAGTTAATATACTAACCCGTGCTTTCTACCGTACGCAACACGGAACACGGAATCCACCGACATAAAGTGGAATAGGAGTGCCTAGGAGTGTATCACAAAGGAGGGGCATGTACTTGTACCAGGGCTATATAAGCCAGGCTCCTGCCCACACGTACAGTACTTGGCTCTTTAGTTATTTAAATATAACTCTTCTAGCCCCTAGCCTTTTATTTATATTCCGAGCAACATGTAAGAATAGGAATTATATACATACCTAGGGCTAGAGAGTTCGAGACCTAGGACCTAGGCTACTATAATACTCTTTATATTTCTTTTCCTCTTTAGGATAAAGGGCTGAGTAAAGTCTTAATATAAATATAGAGTATGAATAGAGGATAAAAAGTAGTGAGTTAAATAAAATAAAGTGAGTTTTAGTCCTGGTGTATATATACTCTCTACGCTTAGGTAGAAAGAAGATGAAAAGGATAAAGGTAATTCTTACCCTGCCTTCTTATATGTAATGTCTATTATCCTCACGTAATGTAAAAATGCGTTATTGAGTTTTCAAGGAGTTTTATTAAAACGCAAGAAGTGTACAAAAAGTTGTTTTACAAATAGTACTGTAGATGTAGCCCCTGGATGTTAAGCGAGTTATAACCTAATAACGTTCGTCCCTGGGCCATCTTCGCTATTTCTACAGTAGAGAGGGATTTATAAATCCTCATTGGGAATTAAATCAGGAAGGTCATCGTCATCGTCATCGTCATCGTCATCCTCGCTCCCTTCACTATCATCCATCTCCTCCTCATCCCCCTCCTCCTCATCCCCCTCCTC